>PITA01021133.1:0-33356 GCA_004023965.1 Spilogale gracilis | reverse complement strand
GTGTGTGTGTGTGTGTGTGTGTGTTTGAGCAAGGGAGGGGGTACAGGAGAAGCAGACTAGGGGAGCTTAATATGGGCCTCGATCTACTACTCATCAGGATCAGTCCCCAAACCAAGAGTTCAATGCTTAACTGACTAAGTCATGCAGCCACTTCAACTCTATTTCTGATGGGGGAGCCACATTAATTTTGTGTAGACTGGAAATGTTCTTTTCTTTTTTGTTCTATTTCCATTTTTAATTTAAAGCCAATAATCCAATGTAATTTATTTTTATTAAAATGGCAGAATTTTAACGTACAGTTTTTAAAACATCAAGAATTTTGCCAAATGAATTATATCAATTAAATATTTTCATCATTCCAATCCAAATGAAACTCTTACACTTAAATAATTTTCTAAATCAAATGAGTGTACAGTTTACATTCATAATATTGACCGCAAAAGCAGTATTTTAATTGTGATATGTGCCATATATTAGGAATTCTAACAAAAAAGGCAATTATTTTATAATTCTTATGGCACAATAACTATAGATACTAAATTTAATATTTTTATTTAGAATATTACCCAATCATTCTGAAAAGTTTCCTTTTAGAGTTTTCCAATTTGCTTTTCTTAATACTTACCTCTGACACTTGCTTTTTTTTATTTTTAAACTATCTTTCATAGCACCTGGGTGGCTCAGTCAATTAGGTGTCTGCCTTTGGCTCAGGTCATGATTCCAGTGTCCTGGGATCAAGTCCCACTCCCTGCTCAGTGGGGAGTCTCCTTTCCTTCCCCTTGCTCTTGTGATCTTGCTTGTT
Source organism: Spilogale gracilis (assembly GCA_004023965.1). Taxonomy (NCBI): domain Eukaryota; kingdom Metazoa; phylum Chordata; class Mammalia; order Carnivora; family Mephitidae; genus Spilogale; species Spilogale gracilis. The sequence goes on along the minus strand of PITA01021133.1, from coordinate 32,554 downwards.
CACTCTCATTCTCTCTCTCCATTTATTCATTTTCTTATGTATTTGTTTGTGTACCTATTGCTGGAGCAATTTGAACCAATAATATCGTTATTCACATAAATATATAAACATACATTCTGTTAAGTAATCACTTTTGGCACATATTGGAGATTTTTCAGTGAGAATTATTGACTTAAAACCTAGAATATCTCAACTGGAAATAACAAAAGGAAAAGTGCATGTTGGACACTTAAAGAGGCATTAACCAATATAGTGAAGACTCCTGCAGGCGCTCCTGAATTTCATTGTACTAAGAACATAAGATAATGTCATTTCAATTTTACCTTCTAAAAATTATTTGTAAAAATATGACTAAAAGGTAACAAAATGTCTTTTTTTTTTTTTTTTTTTTTTGGTCAGAAAACACTAAAACACTCCAACACATGCTGTTATAAGTCAAAGACAATTGGCCATGCTCTGTGCTCCTGACAAATCTTGGCTTATAGGCTTTTCTGCCTCTGTCACCATTGTGCATGGCGGCAACTCCTCAGTTTTCCCACCTAATGGTCAGTGCTACAAAAAGTTGATGGGCAACATCACAGAGAGGGGCTTCTTACATAGCATCTTTCAAATACTTTATTTATTAAGGTGCCTTAGTGGCTACAGACTGTGAGCAGTATGGTGTCCCTGAAGTTACCAAGGTCCTTTAAGCCTTGATGTTACCTATTCATGTACAATGTTCTTGTCCCCCAACAGTCTCCAGGCAGAAATTCCCCTATAAGGGTGGTGAAATAAAAATGAGCCTTTACCTTTTTTTTATTTTCTCTACCTTATTATTGAGACAATGTTGAAACTTCAGGAATAGAAATCTGTAGCTTAATCCCAGGTATAGAGGTGGGCCAGGTATAGAGGTGTGAATGCAATACATTCAAATTTCATCTCATTGTACCCTGGTTCAGTTATGCATTTGCTCCTGCTTGATTTGCTAACTGCAGTGAGAATGGACAACAAAGCAGAAACTAGAGGGAATTGTGGGATAGGTATGCTCCGCGGGGTTAAAAATAATCCCTGTCATTTTTAGGAGCTGAAGACCAAAGTTTAGTTAAACCAGAGGATGGGAAGGGGAACAAGCAAGGTTTAGAGATTGAGGTGTCATATATCTGTATGTCTGATTCTAGGTGTTTATAATTTGATATCTTCCCTTGAATGACAGTATGATGTAGTGCATGTTAAGGAGAGTTTCCATCTCAAAATTTCCTAAAATCCTAAGTAATAATATAAAAACATAAATAAAAATGAAAGATTGTATTAGATATAATTTTTTTAAAATATATTTAAGTTTTAACATATTTTCTTTTCAAATTTTGTTTATTTCTCCTCTTATTATAGTTTTGTTTTTTTCATCTTAAGAAAATTTTTGGTTTGTGTTATTAGGATTTTCTTACAAGATCTGAGACTCTCCTTTGAAAAATTGCATTTATTATTTTAATTCAGATCCAAAGTTGCTAGACCCTCAATGTTGAGCACAGTCACCCAAAAAAGAGCTTTGTCATCAATTACATTGAGACTTAATGTAGAAATCAGATTTATTTCCAGAGACAAATTTATTTGTTAGATTCCTAAAATCCCATTTTCTCATAACAAGAATGTTTTTTTAAAAGATTTATTTACTTACCTGAGCCGAAACCAAGAGTCAATTGCTTAATGAACTAAGCCACCCAGGTACCCCATAACAAGAGTGTTTTATCATGGAAGGCTAGAGATGAGAATTACCTATATATATATCCATGTTAATTCTACATGAGGAGAAAAAAAAAAAAACAAAAAAAACAAAAAAAACCACAATGCAGAATCAAAGACCTGTTGGCACGTGATAGACTTGTGCTAATGTTCTACATGATGAAGCAGGTGTCCTTGAGAAGTGGAGTTGTCACACACAAGAATGTCTGTCTTGCTCCCCTTCCCATCCTCTGGTTTAGCTAAACTTTGGTCTTCAGCTCCTAAAAATGAAAGGGATTATTTTTATCCCCCGAGGAGCATGCCTATCCCACAATTCCCTCTAGTTTCTGCTTTGTTGTCCATTCTCACTGCAGTTAGCAAATCAAGCAGGAGCAAATGCAAAACTGAACCAGGGTACAACGAGATGAAATTTGGATATATAGCATTCACACCTCTCTACCTGGCCCAGCCCTCTCTTGTCTTTAAGTGGCATTTCATTGGCAAGCCGCTACTCCAGAACCTCTACATAGAAATGATGGTTATATTTTCTGATCAGAAGCTTAGTCATGAAGCACTGCTAGAGTTTTATGCACTGTGCTCACTTCTGCACTACCTTCCAGAAAGCCTTGCTCATTCAAGCTATTTTTACCCTTGTGCTGCCTTTTTTTTTTTTTTAAGATGTTATTTATTTGACAGAGAGAAACACAGCCAGAGAGGGAACACAAGCAGGGGGAGTGAGAGAGGGAGAAGCAGGCTTCCTGCCGAGCAGGGAGCCCGATGTGGGACTCGATCCCGGGTCTCCAGGATCATGACCTGGGCCGAAGGCAGTCGCCCAACCAACTGAGCCACCCAGGCGCCCCCTTTGCACTGCTTTTTAGAACACTTTTTACATCTGCAATAACTTTGATTTTGTTGTTGTTGTTTTGTTTTTTTACAATTCTTTAGGATTCTCCCTGGCTTTTATCATTATTCATTCTTCCTCAATTTAAACATTACTCAGAATTCAGTGTGTGTTTTTTTCTTATTAGTTTTTGTTTTTGTTTGTCATTCAATAAAATGTCAAGCTCTTCTTATTTACATTTTTAAACTTACAAAAGATCATTCTCTAAAAGCTGAACAAAGAGATGCCTAAACTTTCCACTTATAATCACATAATTTTCTCTGTTCTCAGACTGAAACTGCTTTGTGTAAAAAAAAAAGTTCAGAAATTACAGAAGTAAAAACAATGAATCATTGAAATAGCAATTAGTCAAAGTTTATGCACACCCTGAAACAGATAATACATTATATGTCAATTTAAAAAAGAACGTTTATGTGCACCCACCAAAAACAAGATTGCAGAGCAAGAGCACTCAGACCAAAACAAGGCATGAAACTCAGGGTATGTCGTTATAAAGCAACTTATATAGTGGGAAGGCAGTGCCTGTTTATTCTTCACAGGGATTGGTTATAGTATTATAATTTTCTTAAAGGATAGGAACTGGTTAGTGGTTATCTCATGCTAACCTTGGGTAATTGTTCAAGTTTTACTTAGGGTTTCTAGAGGCATAAACAAGAAATGACTTGGACCAAGCTGGCCTTGCAAAATAAGCTAAATGAAGCTTGGTTTGTATGACTAAAGTGGTTTCGTCTGCTGAGAGAATTTTCAAGGCTGGTTTCCATTTTTTGATTTTCATACCTTGAAGCCGTCAGACTTATTAGGCTGGCTGGTATGTATTCTCATTGTTCTTACAAGACATTCTGATCTGGGCCCTTGCCTAGTTTTCTGGAATTCCTAAATTCCAATGGCCTTTTCTGCCCTTTACTCCCAGATCTTCAGCTCCTGTCCCTCTTTCCCTCATACCACAGCTGCCTTCTGGCCTTCTGGTAGAATCATTCTTTCAAGAGCTCATCCCTTTTGTCTGTACTATGCTAAAACTTAACCATTTCCAAAATAACTTAGCAGTCTCCCACACCTACATTCCCAATAATCACCAAAGCTTTGCAACATAGGACCCAATATTATTGTATTTTTGTTTCATTCTTATGAGAGTCACTTATGGATAATCACCTTAAAGCAAGCCACTATCTTTTATTGATCTTCCATATCTTTGAAAATAGAATAATATATAGTTGCATATTATTATATCATACCTCTGGCCATTGTCAGTTAACATATAATTTTTTAGAGAAAAAGTGTTTTGATTATTATTACTAGAAAATGTTCTATAGAGTTATTTTCCAACAGACAAGGCTATGCCATCTATGTCCATTAAGGGAATGTTTGCAATCAAAGGTGATTTTTATATGAAATCTTTAACTTTGTAACAGTCAAGAATGAAATTATAATTATTATTAAAATCTTTTCATTTATAAACAATAATTGTAAGTATTTATTAACTGTTCTTTAAGTACCAGATCCTGAGCTAAGTACCTTATATTCTGTTTTGTTTGGCCTTTAGTATCCAACAAAGATAACTATCCATCTATAGACATGGTTAGGTATTAAGAGGTTAAATAATTTACCCATTGTTTTACCTGACAGAGGTAGGCCTAAATCTCACATAAAGCAGATGACATAGTCCTTACTGTTAATAACTATGCTCTGTAGATATAGAAACCAGAATAAATTATCTCTAAACTCTCTACTTAGGAACAAAAATAATATTTGTTGTCTAAATTATTTGCATTCTGGTTTATTCTAAATTAAACTTAATGGATCAATATGTCTAGGATCAAGTGAACAGTTTAATATCAAGGACTTGGTATTAATTGCATCAAATTTACCAAATAAAAATATATGCCTTCATAGCAGCTATAATAAATTTCTGCCTTTCGGGATAGCTCAGTTGGTTAAGCACTAGCCTTTGGTTCAGGTCATGATCCCAGGGTCCTGTGATTGAGCCTCACATCAGACTCTTGCTCAACAGGGAGCCTGCTTCTCCCTCTCCCTCTGCAGGCAGCTCCCCTGTTTGTTTGTTCTCTTTCTCTCTGACCAATAAATAAAGAAAACTTTTTTAAAAAACTGTTTTTTAATTTATTGGTAGGTAATATAAGTACAACCACATTTACCTACATTTTTCCTCATCTTGTTCTCTGTTCCTTTTACTTGAGAAGCAACTGATTATTTTGTTTCCACCAGAGACAATATGGATACATACCTGTAATAGGAGGCTATCAGGGAGGTAATTAATAAAGTTTAGATTGATGATTATGGATTAGTCCCTAAGAATCAGTTAAAACCACTGGTCGATTTTCATTTTATTTTTTTTATTTATTTATTTTTAAAGATTTTATTTATTTGGCAGAGAGAAATACAGCCAGAGAGGGAACACAAGCAGGGGGAGTGAGAGAGGGAGAAGCAGGCTTCCCCCGAGCAGGGAGCCCGATGTGGGACTCGATCCCAGGTCTCTGGGATCATGACCTGAGCCGAAGGCAATCGCTTAACCAACTGAGCCACCCAGGCGCCCCCAATTTTCATTTTAAAGACCATTTTTTGATTAAATAGTTTATTGAGATATAATTTACATATCACACAAACCAAAGTATCAAACTTAACCAAAGTATACACATTAGTGGTTTTTATTGTATTCACAGATGTGTGCATTTTAGAACATTTTTGTCTCCCCCCATATCCTTGAACTATCATTCCCTTCTCTCCTTATCTCCCTAACACAGCTCTAAGCAAGTACTTGTGTACCTTCAATCTATAGATTTTCCTACTTTGGACTTTCATATGAAGGCAATTATATAGTATTTGGGAAAGATCATTAATTCATGCCAAATTCAAATGAAGTGAAAGTAGAAAGAAAGTAGGCATGGCACTCAAATAGGTAAGGATATTTTGACATGTACTTTCAGATCAAATTCTTTTACATGCTTCTCTCATACTTGTTCATTAGTCTCTTGACCTTAATTATTGTGTTGTTATTATCTGCTTACAAATATTTTCCTAGCTCTAAATAGACATATAATGGTGGGGTCTATACCGCTATTTCTCGCCCCAGGGCCCAGAATATCATTGATTAACTGGAATAATGAAGATATTGAATTAAAAAATATTTACCTGGCAAGATTTCCAATGCCTTAAGAACATTCTGGGTTTGATTTGGTGGGATATCAGTTATACTGGCAAATACTTTGTATAGAGCCCTCTTTAAAATGCTTTAGATAATATTAATATCCTGGTCCCTATAAAGCTAGTTGTAAACTTAATTATGGGTTGGATGGCATATATTTCATAATTTCTGGGATGCACTGTAGCCTCACTTTCCCTAGTCTTGATTTTATACTAGAATAACAGAGCTCAATTAATTCATTTATTCTCTAAACCTTGACCAAAGGCCTGTACCCTGGATGGCCTAATGGTAGATTGAGGAGAAGAATCAGTAAAGGAAACTTTGTCTTGACCTCATGCCCCTTATAATCCAGTGGGAAAGTAGATATTGGTCAAATTGTGATGTAAATAAATGTAAATTGAGCCTGGATCCAGTGTAAAAGAAGTGAATTACTTGAAATAAGGAGACATTAATGAATGGGATCCTTCAGCTGAAATTCTGGATATGAGTGGGGGTTTACCAGGTTAAGAGTAAAAGAAAAAAAGGCATCTAGGCAGAAGGGATAGTATATAATGATGTCCTTGGGTGTTCAGAGAGTGATGAAGGTCCAGGATGAAGACACAGGCAGGCTGAGGCCTTAAGACAGAGGGCTGCTGAGGATCAGGGGTTTTATTCTAAGTGTAGTAGGAAGATGGTCACCTGTTTTAAACAGGATGAGTTGCATTATTTGATTCTTTTTTAAAAAATATTTATTTATTTATTTGACAGAGAGAAACACAGCTGGGGAGGGAACAAACCGGGGGGGGGGGGGTGAGAAAGGGAGAAGCAGGCTTCCCACAGAGCAGGAAGCCTGATACAGGGCTTGATCCTGAGACTCCAGGATCATGACCTGAGCCAAAGGCAGATGCGTAACATGTAACGACTGAGCCACCCAGACACCCCTTATTATTTGATTCTGACTGGAAAACCTTACATTTCCCCATTTAGGTCCAGAGCTAAATCTTATTAACTGTAATAGAGCTGGACTATTCTCACAATTCATCTAATAAACTAAGGTACTGTGATTTTAAGTTCCAATCTCCTGAGTTTTGTCTAAAAATTTATTCTTTAGCAATTAATTTCAGAACTCCTAATGTTTGATTAAAAAATGACAAATCAAAAAACTACCTTTGGACTCAAACCATTCAAATTTTAGGAGAAATTTTACATATAAAAGAAAATAAGAGTTAGTTTTAGTCTTTTATTTTTCTTTAAGATTTTATTGATTTATTTGACAGAGAGAAACACAGCTAGAGAGGGAACACAAGCAGGGGGAATGAAAGAAGGAGAAGCAGGCTTCCACTGAGCAGGGAGCCTGATGTGGGTGATCCCAGGACTTCAGGATCATGAGCTGAAGGTGGATGCTAAATGACTGAGCCACCTAGGCACCCCGAGTCTGTCATTTAAACATAATTCTAACTCTCTGGTGTTGAGGGAGGACTGGGGTTACTGAGTTGGCCCTCAGAAATTGCTATTTCAACACTCTTTTCTAGATAGAGCCCAGGGAGAGGTTTCCCACTGTCCTACCATGGTATCTGGCATTAAAAATCTGAGCACTAAGGAAATCTTTGGATTCAGTAGTTAAAGGAGAGAAAACTGTGAAAAGCAAAAAACAGCTGAAAAAAAAAATACTCTGATGACAGCCACACAGACAAGAGTGACATAAAAGAAAATGTCATTTTCTGCCCCCAAATATCTGAACTACAAAATGTCTGGTTGAGTTTGTTTCTTCTTTTTTACCACCTAAGATTTCATTGGTGAATGATTCATCTCTATTAACTAGTTTTTTTCTTCTAAGTAATGGGGATGTATTCTTAAAATCCTTTCCAACTTCCAAGTGTGTCTAGAAACTAATTGTAACCATGGGCATTTACTTTCATTGTATATTCTGAGCTCCTACTTAAAATCATTCTGCAATATGTTTACAAGAATAACTCTACCTTAGGCTTGGCAAAGCTTTTGACTTTGTCTGTTCATTCATTCATTCATCAACAAACATTTCAAAGATAAAAAACAAAGACATATTTCATGCTCTGGGTTTACAACAATGTATGAAACACATTACCAAAAAATAAGTGCCCTCTTCGACTTTCATTCTAGTTAGAGATGGGGGAAGATGAATGAAAACGAGTACTAAATATAAGAAATGAATAAAGGTAATAGTAGGTTGGAAGCTGATAAAGTGTAATGGGAAAGAAAGAATAGAATAGATAAAGGGGATTGGGAACTTAGAACCCTAACTAGTAAATGTTAAGGGTCTTAGAACGGATTAGTGTTACGCTTATTTACCACTCTAATGCCACATAATTTTATTCATAAATCTTAATTGATAGATTAATTAGGATAACAACTACTTTGTGTTCAGTGTCTGTTGTGTGCTAAAAAGCATTCATTTCAACTATATTATCAGTCATAAACCACTACCTTTTGAATGGTATCTTCTTAATGAGAAGTCATCTTAAACAGAATTTGGGTTTGTTATTAGCCTACTGACCAAAAGGTAAAGCAGAATTAGGAGCCATGTCACTTGGGCCAGAGACTTCACAGAGCTAATGAGAATGGGCGGGTGAGTATTTGGTTGGTAGGAAATAGTGACTAAAGTAAGTTAGCAGTGGGTTTGAATTTCAATCTGAGGAAGACAGTTTTCAATATTTCACTTATTATGTTTCTTCTTTAATATTCTGGAAGTAAATTAGGACTACTTGACAAGAAAATGTTGACTACTACTTCTTTTCTCAAAAATTACTGCCTGTTTTATATTTAAGTATATTGGCAATTCAGTGTTAAAAAATTGACATTCATGGCAAAAATACAGTTCTAAAATAACTTCTGTTTTTAAATAAAAAAGCTTTAGAAAGTTTATGTGTTCTGAAGATAGGGAAACCTAGTGGATTTTAGATTGTCTTTTCAACTGTCATGTTAAAAGTGCTGTACTTCTTTAATACATGGTATTTTATTCTTTTTGCATGATTAGTTTATAATTTTTTTTTACAATTTTATTTATTTGAGAGCGAGAAAGTGAGAGAAGGAGGAAGAACAAGAGCCATGAGGGGCAACAGAGGCAGAAGGTCAAGCAGACTTCCTGCAGGGCAGGGAACCCCACATAGGGTCCCATCCCAGGACTCTGGGATCATGACCTGAGCTGAAGACAGATGCTTAACCAACTGAGCCACCCAGGCACCCCAGCATTTTATTCTTTAATGCATTTATTTGATTTTTCAACTGTTGGTTTCAAACTTCTCTACTCTGTAATATCAAAACTGATTTTTATGCACCTATTTCAGAATTTATTTTGTTTCCTTCCATATAGGTCTCACTTACTTATTTTTTTATTTTTTCATATCTCATGCTCAGTTAGATGAAGAATTACTACAGTGTTCTTGTCAGTTTATTTTATTCTGTTAATTGTTTCATATGTGCTTTCACACATAGAGGAATCTAATATTAATTAAAAAATGCAGATAATCCCTTTCTCATCATGCACATACACACTCTGATTTTTTGTATCATTTTGTGCAGGTAAATGTCTCTCTAGTCACTTTACATCCCAAGGGGTCTGTGCTTCATCACCAGCATAGAACAAGTTAGCTTGTTAATGGAAATACATAATAATCTGGTATTTGAACACTAAATAAGCATTTCTATAATGGACAGATGCTAGGCATTGAAGAGAATACCTATTTAAGGCATTTTCAATCTTTATTTGAAAAAAAATCTTTCAAAGTCAACTGTTATTAATTACTGGATGTTACATATTCTAAATAGGTAGATTAGTTTTTTGGGAGCAGTATCTGCTGAGTACAGAAATTCCACGAGTTTATTTATTTATCTGGTGTCTATTAACATAGCGTAGCATGTATCATTTTCTAATTAAAGATTGCATTTTTATTTTGGCAATTAAAAAGCACAATATATGATTTTCTCTTTGCAGGGGGGAGCAGAACATAATATTCCAGTTGTCATTTCAAAAATATCCAAGGAGCAAAGAGGTAAAATGTTTAGAGAAGTGCATAGTAACTGTTTCTTTGTAAGCCATCCTTACTGAAAAATAGGTCATATTAAAGATCCATAAGTTAGTATGTGATTGACTAGCTCCAGGTTCCTCATGACAGAGAGTAAGTGGCCAAGTCTGATTCCTGACTCTATCACTTTATTACTCCAGGGGAGGATTTCTTTAACAAGAAAGCAAGGATGAATGATAAAAGAGCATATGACTATATGTAAATAGGGATTGCATAGCTTTTCAGTTGTTTCATTAAACAAATATAAAGACAAATTTAATGATAAGAGTCCCATAAAATAAGGATATTCCTGATACACATATTTTTTTTTGTTCTCATATGCAGTTTAACTTAGCCTGCCATGAAATTTCATCTAGAAAAGCACCAAAAATGTAAAGCAACTGTTTCAATGACTGAAATCAGTAATAATTTAATGGTGAAAAAAAAACTTAGAGCTGGTCCCATAGGTGATGGATTGAATGTCTAGATAGAATTTTTTCATAGATACCTTAATAAGATAAGTACATGAGAAAATTTTGTCATCCATCCAGAAGAGTAACCAGTTTGGGGTGACTGTACGATCTGAAATGACAGGATTAAGTGGAAATAGGTGTTCCAACGTTTGGGTAGAATCATACAATTGTTTTTGCGTTCCTATTACTCGTGGATCTTTTAAGATGTTATCTGCATAAAACACTTAATATTTTCCTTGTATTAACTTTGATTTTACTTAATTATAAAACTCTTTCATTTGTATGAAGAAAATAGTTGGTGCATAATCATTGCCCTCCTTCCTTCACAGCGGAACTTTCAGGGCTGCTCTTTATTGGAGATGCAATTCTACAGGTATACATTTTACCCTTATTTTCTATGTGCAACCAAAGCATAAATTCAATTTACAATATGCCAAGTGAAACCATAATTTTCTTTTTATTGCAGATAAACGGTATTAATGTGAGAAAATACAGACATGAAGAAGTGGTGAGTTTTCTTTACTTTTTCTTAATATCATAATTTTACCCATGTGCAAATAGGGATCTATGGAACACTGTTCAATTTATTCATTAGGTAGATGAGACTTTGGTCCAGTGTGTTAATCATATTTTCAGATGATCTTTAATTGTGTGTGTGTTTCATATTAGAAGTAGGTCTGTGAGTACTACCCAGGATAAAATGTAATTCAAAGAAATACTTTGAGCATTGCTTGTTACACATTGTTTCCAGTTCTTCTATTAATCCCTTGCCAGTCGATGCCCACTAAGTATATATCTAGATGAAATATATCTCTAACTCTTTGCAAATGTTTAAAAGCTTATAAACAATAGAATTTATGTCTGTAAAAGCTTACAAGTAGCAGAGTCTGTTGGAAGAGCATATAAAGACTGTGTGTGTAAAAGAGAGAAAAGTGACAGAGAGACAGAAATAAGACAGAGAAGAAAGAGACAAAATTTAGAGGAGTTTAATCTCAAAACATACTGAATTAACACTAGGCAGAATGGCCATCAATTTGTGTGTCTGTGTGTGTGTTGCTGTGTTCTGTGTTATTTATGTATTTATGTATTTATTTATTTATTTATTTATTTATTTATTTATTTATGGATGTTGGTAATTATGCAAATCTGAAGCCCAAGCCTCAGATACTTTATGTAATTCAGTCAGTTTAGGCGGGCCCAGGAATTAGTATTTTAATAGTCGGCCCACTTGGTTCTATTGTAGGTGGCCTGTCAACATACTTTGGGAGAAGCTGGAAGGTTGAAGGGCTTCTGTAGGGGTGGTGTGAAGACATAAAACATGATCCAAAAAGAATAGGACAGTGTTAGGCATTTGTAAACATTTATCATGGTTGATTAAATAAGATTCATAGAGCCTTCACTGAATTTCTGTAGCAGCTCACATGGGAAGGGATAGAAGAGAAATTCTGTTCGAAAGTATATGCTCAAGGATTGTGTTTGAATAGGTTGCTTACCCTGATAATAAATGCAGAATAATAAAGTTGGGGTCATTTAAAATAAAAAAAAAGCTATTTAGAGAAAACCATTCTGATATGTTTGTGTATTTCAAACCTTGAATAGGCACCACAAGTGTTTCTGAGAAACCACAGTCCCACAAGCAGTGAAGCAGGCAGGGGAACGTTCTCCATTGTGTATGTTTGGAATAACTCATCCAGTTTGTATGCATCACTTGTCTTTTGTCTTCTTTAAAATCTTACTGGGGCCACTGTATCGCCACTCTGTGTTGCACATTCTGTAAAATATGTGTTTCAAGTCTCGAACTTAATACAAATATGTTCAGAAAAAACAGAATTTTCGAACAGGTTGGAGACAAATGAGAGAACAGCACAGAGCACTCTATTCTGCTGATAAGGATGCAAATGTTAAATATAACCCTGTAAGCAAAGGTATTTTAACTTTAGTCTTCTCTCCAAAATACAAATTGATTTTAAAGTCATTATACAGGGAGCAAAACCAAGTGCATTCTCTTTTAAAACCACATGCTGTTGGATGGAGTCGTGTTTGCAATTTGCCCTTCAGAGGCAGCACTTACACAAGCTGTGCTCTAGCTTTGATTAGACAGATTACTGTGGTGTGAAAGATTAGAATGTGCTAAGAACGCCACTTCCTAATGCTCTTCGTTCTATATCAAAGAAAAGAAATTTAGGATTGTATTGCAAATTATGTGTGGCTTTTCACATGCACTTAGGTTTTTCAGAGGCTTAACCTTAACAGCTTTGAAATATAGGCACTAATATTCTGAAGTTCCACTCTTTCATTTTCCAACAGCGATTAGATGCTTTTGTCCTCGCTGCTAATTACCTAAGCAAATAGACTGACTTATACCTCAGTGGGGCTGAGATGTTAATTAAATGTTTAAGAATGGACTTAAATGGGCAGAAAAAGGCACAGCAAGTTCAGAGGATGTAGATGGTTTTAAAATAGCATGGTGATGCACCACATTCCCTATTCCAAATCAGTGATTCACAGCAGAGTTCCAAACTCAGAAACAAATTGAGTAGGTGTGACAGTATGTTGTGGGTGCATATAACTTTCCTCTTACTCATCTGCCTTCCTCACTGGCATTGCTAGAAGTTTTGTATTTTATTCCTGATTAGTTTTAGTCTTAGGATGTCTTCAACAATACAGCTGTAACTTTTGGTGTTGGTGTTACAAGATTTAATCTATGTAGAAGGTGAATCCCACAGTGTCTGCTATGGGTACCCAGTAAACTGTTAAGGAATTATTTAGCCAAATGCCTAGAATTAGATCACTGAAGCATTTGTGTCTATGTGTTTCTCACGTTACTAGCATGGACATAAAATAGGTCACTTCTGGTCTGCACCCACACCATGCAAAGCATGAAGAAGATTGCTAAAGAAGAGAGACTTCCAAAGTTTCCTCATTAGGAAGACTGCACAAGGGCCAAGTATGCTTGGCATGTGATATGGTGGGGAGGTAGCAGGGTACTCAGTATAGAGGGCTTTCACACTCACAAGTCCTAGCTGGACAACTTAACACTATAAATTAGGCAAATGAACTTACTTGTTCTGTCCCTCTCTTATTCATCTGTAAAAACAAACTTATAATTACATTTACAAAGATTGAATGGGAGTAATGTCTATGAAACTCCTAGCACAGGTTTGGCAATTAAGGAAAATTAGGTATTATTTTATGCCATCAAATAATATTGCTTCACATTTTGGCGCTCTTCTCCCTATTCACTCCCAGTGGTTATCGCTCTGTCCTGTCGGGCAGTGTCTTGTTGAATCCATGCTGTCCCCTTAGAGTTTCCATTACACAGAGAGTATGCAGGCTGGTCTGCATCCCAGGCTTCTTCCACCATACCCAGTCAGAAACATGCCTGGAGGGACAGGGCTGTTTGAAAATGAGTATTTCTTGTTCATCGTAGCAGGTATCTATTTCTTTTTTGACATGAGTGTGTTTTGTAGTCCATGAGTTATACTCCCCAAATACCACAAGTCCCTAATGTACCTTTTTTTTTTTTTTCAGGAAAATGCAGGTCTATTGTCACTGTTGATGTTAAGATTGATTCTATTTTTTTTTTATCTTACCATTGAAACCTAAGTTGATATCTATCATCTGTCTATCTATAGTCTATCACCTATTCTATCTATCATCTATCTATATATCTATCTATCATCTGTCTATATTTTATTAACAGGTAAATTGATCATATATCAAAATATGAATACCATCTATATGAAATACATTGAGATAGAGCCTTTTGTGTGACAAGAAAGAATATACAAATAACTTTGTCTCTAAGTTTATTGCTATGTGGACATCATTTTTATAGAGTTTAATAATTAAGAGAGTTACAAAAAATATTAGTAAAGAGCATGTTGACTTATGGTCTTAAAAATATAATAGTGGTGATCTAATTATGCTCAGTAGAAATAAAAGGAAACAAAATGTAGCTGTAGCAGAAAAAAATGCATCTTGAGGTTTACAATCAAGATGGTTGGAAATGAGAATCTATTAGTATAATTGAAATTTCCATCTAATAAGGCTGTCAAAATAGGATAACTCAACATTAGGCCAAGTGGAATGGATGGGTAGAGGATACCAGAGTTTTCCTTCTAAAATATTTCTGGCTTCATTTTTGAGATTTATGGGTTCTAAAAAAGAGGTTCATTTGCCTTTTGTTTTCATGATTTTACTGATAGAAAACATTAAATAATTAGAAATGAAAATAACTATCTAGTTCTGAATTTTTATTTTTAAACCAAACTCTAAGAAGCTGCAATTCTTAGAAGAGCAGAATGAGTATCTCAAATTATGTAAGTTATAATGATATATGTATGCAATAAAAACAAATTTTGAGAAAACTAATACAAAGTATTGTTTAATATCATTTTTATTATTATGAGATGCTTAACTTAATTCAAAATTTCCATTAAAATAAAAAGAATATTTTCTTAACTTAGATTAATCAGAAAATAACTTTAAAAGGTTCACCTGAAAATAAAGCATTAATTTATTGGAATAGTTTAGGAGGTTTTATGAGTTACTAAGGAACATATTTAGGATGTAATTTGGGAATACACATCATTTTATATCTTGGCAAAAAATGTTAAAATGTCACAGAGTTACAAATTATGTTTTAACTAACTACCAAAAATTCTTAATTTGTTCTTAGTTTGGAAATAGGTTTTGAGGTCTAACTGGTTAATAGTTTCCTTAAAAATTCTAACCATAGTGGACTCTTTTTTTTATAAATTAACTACCACCAAGGCAAGCCATATATGAAATAATTATACTTTTAATATTTTCCACTGATTTTAGAAATGTTTAATGAAAAGACAAAAATATGCAAAATATTGTTTATGCTATGTCTGATTTTGGAAAGAAATAAAATATTCAGAACTTGCCTTGCTTACATATGTAGCTTTCTATTAATACTGTTGGGAGTTCCCTTTCAGTTAAACTTACAGATTTCTGTCTCCTCATTAGCTATGAATATAGATAGCATAGACCACACTTTAATTAAATGCATGGTCTTCACTCTTGGCTACTGATTCTCATCAAATCCTTTATTTGCTATCTCACATAGTGCAAAGATCCAAATTTGCAGCTCCCTTAATAATGAGACAAAGCCAAGCTTGATAAACCAATTACTTAGTAGGGTCTGAGCCAATTTTTATGCAGAGGAATGCACACGGAGAACATACTGCAGCAAGTATAAGGAGACATGTCATGCTAGGGCGACAAAGTGACTTGAGGTAGAAATGAACACTTGATATTCCCTCTTCACCTCCTGCAAAGACTCTTTGCAGTCACTCTCACTCTTCAGTAAATGTGTATTATATAGATTATACAAGTTTTCACAAAACTGACATTTTATTTTCAAAATGATTAAACTGAAAGACAAGAAGAAGGAAATGTATGAGAATGGAAGTTTGAAGATCTAAGTTAAAAATTGTGTTACAAGGGCGCCTGGGTGGCTCAGTTGGTTAGGCATTCTGCCTTTGTCTCAGGTCACAATGTTGGAATCCTGGGATCAAAACACCCACTTGACTCCCCACTTAGTGGGGAGCCTGCTTCTCCCTTTTTCTCTCCCTTCTTCCCTGGACCACTCCTGCTTGCTCTTTTTCTTGCTCAAATAAATAAATTTTAAAAATCTTTTTAAAAAATTGTGTTTTAGACACTTTTCTCACTTTTGTTGTTTGAAAGGTGATGTTTGAATGGTGGACTATTTGAAATACATCAGTCTTAGTATATTTTTCAGCTAAAATGTTCAATTATTTTATTTTAAAAGAACACACACTTCATTAAAACCGTAGAACTAACTATGCAATGCAAATAGTGAACTCTAGTGGATCTAACTATGGGCCTGAGTTAATAATAATGTGTTGATATGGGCTTATCAACTGTAACAAATTAATACATTGTTGCAGGATCTTAATAATAAAGGATACTCTGTGAAAGATGATGGGGAGGGAATTTCTGCATATTTTTTCTGTAAACCTTAAAGAATTCTAAAAAGTAAAGTTTACAAACATTGAATAAAAAGAAGAAAAAAAGCACACCTTCCTCGTTCTCTTTCATGAGTGAGGGGCTATATGGCAAAATCATGGCATTTATAAGTCAAGTGTATAGAAAATCCATGTAAACTGAGAAGTGATGCTGAAACCTGTCATGATTACTCAGATTAGTTTTTCTTCTTTCGGGCACCCACAACTCCTATGGATTCAGTCTGTGTTCTGGAAGAGAGCTCATTAGGGGGGAAAAAAAAACTGAAGAAAAAGTCTTTGTAGGGAATGCCTTTAAAATATCAGAGTGCAAGAAACGATGCCTTGCTGTCTCTAAGAATATACCTCTCAGAACACTGACTACTACTATATGATGAAGGAAGTGGTACGCAATAGAAGAAGCCACAGTGCCCAGCAGAAGCAGTAAATTCTTGTCAGCATCTGCCACAACTAAGAGAATTTGCGAGAGTTGACCAGAGAAGAAGAGAGAAAGAAAGATGGAGCACTGGACAAATGGAAAGTCTAACTGGTAAGCAAATGGACACACTCAGAATCATCAAGGATAGGTTATTTTTTATGCAGGTTGAGATTCTGCAATTTAATGGGGGGTAAAAAAATAAATGAGACAAAATTTATGCATTCATCTATCACTCTCAAAGTGGGCTGTTGTTACCCAGAGGTTTCTAAAGTTCTATGTTCTGAAGTCGTTCTGAGACATCTCAGGATGCTACAAGATACTGATGAAATAATCAGAGCAGTACACATGATTCTCTGGATCAGAGATATGGGAATCAGAAACGGAAAACCCAAGATCTGGTTAAAGATCCAAATACCTGCGGTCACCTGGATAGTGAATGGCTCTTTGGGTAATTTCAAGGCAGAAAGATATCCTATTATACATGTGTTTACTTTAAAGAAGGTCTGGGAGCCTTAAAACAGTTGCTGTGGAATTGTGCTGTAGAGACCACCATGCCTTCACCCAATAGCCCCAATTGCTGTGTATATAAACAGACTCCCAGACAAATCTGCTTTGGTCCGAATGGCTGTGTCTCCCTAGATTTCATATGCCGAAATTCTAATGCCAATGTGATAAATTGGGAGGTTAATAGGGCATGAGTGTGGAGTCCTCATGATTGCAATTAGTGACTTTATCAAAGAGGCCCTACAGAGCTGCCTACCCACCTCCCTCATGTGAAATATGAAGAAGTCTACACCCCTGGAAAGGGTCCTTGCCTGACCATGTTGGCACACTGATAATGGTCTTCCAGCCTTCAGACTGGAAGAAATGTTTCTTGTGTTTGGAAGGATGAGTTTCTTGTGCTTGGAAGCTACCCAGTCTGTGGTTTGTTATAACAACTGGAACAAACAAAGACACCTTCCTCCAAGGTGTATGTGCAGTCTTGAGCAAGTCATCGCAGAGATTTGGAGTTAAAGGAGAAGTTTTTAATTTTTTCCCCTCCTGAAACTCTGTTTTATGAAAATAAACGGGTCACTGATAATTTTTTTGAAAATGGAAAGCATATTTTCATGTCAATGGAAATGTCCTAGATCAGAGAAAGCTAAAGTAAAAGCCGATGTCTAGCAAGCATACACATCACAAAGCTCAGATAAGAATCAGAGTGAACAGAGGTATTCTAGCAAAGAACAACAGTTGAATGTTTGGTTCCAGACCCAGTGGAGGGCATAGGGGATGTTCTGTACTAAAATAAAGTGAGATACATATTCTGAACAGCAATTTCTCTGCCTTTTACAGTCTAACTCTCAGAACATGGGCATCTAGGTGTTTTTGTTTTTGTTTTGTTTTGTTTTTTAACTTCTAAGAGGGAAGGTGAAATTTATAGCGAAATTGATCTAAAAGGAATAAGTCACAAATGATACATTTGAGCTCTTCCACTGCAGGATGCATTTCTACCAGTAACTCCCCAATAGAGCCCAGCAGTGGAAAAACCATGTCTTCTATCCAAAGCTGTCAATTTGCTTTTCAGTGTCTCACTCTTAAATATTGACTGATACCAAAGGATCACAAATATTGGAAGAATATTGTCCATATCAAGACAACAGATAAATCAGTGAAAAAAAATTGAAGGAAACGGACAATGCAACAGTTAAGAAAAAAAAAATTGAGAGGACTCAATACTATAATGTTTTCAGAGAGGTAGCAGAGACTTATTATATACATTTTTTAAAAAATCATCATTATATATGAAAGGAATATGAGTTTGGATAGCAATGTTGAAAAAAAAACTATAGAATGTAGAAGAATTACAAAATAAAATTGAGAAACTGGTCAAAAGAGAATAAAATAACATATCAGTAGGCAGTAAGACAGAAAAGAATATTAGAGATATTCCATTCAGGAATTCTCACATTGGGACAATAAAATTTTCAGAAAGAAAATACACGGAATAACGGGATTGGCTCTTATCTAGGGAATGTCATGAGAAAAGTATCTAGATTTGATGGATATACTTTCAAACATAAACAAAATGCCACGCAAAACAAAATGCCAAGCAAAAAAAAGAGAAAGAAACAAGAAAAAAGAAAGCCCATCTACATATCTATGCTTCCTCTGAAGTAGCAAAATACTATGATTTTAATTTGCATTTCCCTAATGACTAAGAATATTGAACATCTTTTCATGTGCTTGTGATATTCCTTTATATTCCTGATTAACTGGATTACTTGACTGACTTATTTCAAAGATTTGTTTATTTTATACATTCTGGGTGTAAGTCAAATATATAATTTGCATATATTATTCCCAGTTTTGGCTTGGCTTTTTAGTTCTTAATTGTATCTTCTGAAGCTCAAAGTTTTTGATTTTCATTAAGTTCAGTTTATGGATATTTTAACTTTATAACTTGATCACAGCTTTTTCTGTCTTCTCTAATAATTCTAAAGATATGAAGATTTATTGCTTTGTTTTCTTCTGAGGGTTTTATGGTCTTAACTGTCACACTTAAGTCCATTATCAATTTGAGTTAATTTTTGTATATGGTGTGAGATAAGTTAATGTGGATATCCAGCTGTCCCAGCATCATTTGTTTTGGCACTTTGGTCACAGTTAATCATGCTAAATTTAAGAGTTTATTTCTAGATACTTAATTATGTTCCATTAATCTATGTATTCTTATGCCAATATCACACCATTGATTATTGTAATTTTGCAGTAAGTTTTACAATTGAAAAATTAAAGTTCCTAAACTTAACTCTTTTTATATTTTATTTTTATTTTTATATTTAATTTTTTAAAAATGTTTATGTGAGAACAGTTTTAGATTGACAAAGAATTATAAAGATTGTATAAAGTGTTGTAATATAATCTACACCTACTTTCACCTATTATTAATATCTTAGATTATTATACATTTCTGATGAATAATAAAACCAATATTGATACATTGTTATGAAAGTCTGAATAACACTCTATTCAGATTTCCTTAGCTTTTACCTAAAACTTTTCTTTTTTCTGTTCCCAGATCCCTTCCAGAACACACACTGCATTTAGTAATATGTCTTCTTAGGTTCCCCCCTTGGCTCTAATATTTTCCAGGGTTCCTTTTTTTTTTTTTTAAATGTTACTTAATTTTTTTTTTCCAGTGTTCCAAGATTCATTCCCAATTCCCCACACCCAGTGCTCCATGCTTTAGGTGTCCCCAGTACCCACCACCAGGCTCTCCCATCCCTCCACCCCCCTCCCTCCAAGTCCCTCGGTTTGTTTCTGTGTCCAAAGTCTCTGTTGTTTCATTTCTCTCCCTGGATTACCCTACTTCCCATTTACTTTCCTTCTCCCACTGTCCTCCACGTTGCCCCTCAGGTACCACAAGTAAGTGTAACCACATGATACTTGACTTCCTCTACTTGGCTTATTTCACTCAGCATAATCTCTTCCAGTCCAGTCCATGTTGCTACAAAAGCTGGATATTCATCCTTTCTGATGGAGGCATAGTATTCCATTGTATATATATAGAGATATATATCTATATCTATAGATATAGATATAGATAGATGATATAGATATAGTTATAGATATAGATATAGATATAGATATAGATATAGATATAGATAATCACATCTTCTTTATCCATTCATCTGTTGATGGGCACCTTGGCTCTTTCCACAGTTTGTTGATTGTGGCCATTGCTGCTATGAACATTGGGTACATATGGCCCTACTTTTCACTACATCTGTATCTTGGGGTAAATGCCCAGTAGTGCAATTGCAGGGTCATAGGGTAGCTCTATTATTAATTTTTTAAGGAATCTCCACACTGTTTTCCAAAGCAGCTGAACCAGTTTACATTCCCACCAACTGCCTTCTCCACAGCCTCTCCAACACTTATTGTTTCCTGACTTGTTAATTTTGGCCATTCTGACTGGTGTAAGGTGGTATCTCAGTGTGGTTTTGATTTGAATTTCCATGATAGCTAGTGATGATGAACATTTTTTTCATGTATCTGTTAGCC
Source organism: Spilogale gracilis (assembly GCA_004023965.1). NCBI lineage: Eukaryota > Metazoa > Chordata > Mammalia > Carnivora > Mephitidae > Spilogale > Spilogale gracilis. The sequence continues at coordinate 11,827 of PITA01021133.1, read as the reverse complement.
GTTTGTATATCTTCTATGGAGAAGTGCTTCTTCATGTCTCTTGCCCATTTTTTTGATGTGTTCATCTTTTTGGATATTGAGTTTGAGTAGTTCTTTATAGACCTTGGATACCAGCCCTTTGTCTGTAGTGTCATTTGCAAATATCTTCTCCCATTCTGTGGGTTGCCTCTTTGTTTTATTGACTGTTTCCTTTGCTGTACAGAAGCTTTTTTATTTTCATGAAGTCCCAGAAGTTCATTTTCACTTTTGTCTCCTTTACCTTTGGAGACGTATCTTGAAAGAAGTTGCTGTGGCCGATGTCAAAGAGATTACTGCCTATGTTCTTTTCCAGGATTTTGATGGATTCCTGCCTCATGTTGAGGTCTTTCATCCATTTCGAGTTTGACGTTGTGTGTGGTGTCAGAGAATGATCTAGTTTCATTCCTCTATATGTAGCTTTCCAATTTTCCCAGCACCATTTATTGAAGAGACTGTCTTTTCTCCACTGGATATTTTTTCCTGCTTTGTCGAAGATGATTTGACCATAGACTTGTGGCTCCATATCTGGACTCTCTACTCTGATACATTGATCTATTTGTCTGTCTTTGTGCCAGTACCATACTGTCTTGGTGATCACAGCTTTGTAATAAAGCCTGAAGTCAAGTAATGTGATGCCCCCAGCTCTGTTTTTCTTCTTCAACAATTGCTTAGTGATTCGGGATCTTTTTTGGTTTCATTTAAATTTTAGGATTGTTTGTTCCAACGCTTTGAAGAATGTTGGTGGAATTTTGATTGGAATGGCATTGAAAGTATAGATTTCTCTGAGCAGTATAGACATTTTGACAATGTTTATTCTTCTGATCCATGAGTATGGAATGCTCTTCCATCATTTTGTGTCTTCTTCAATTTCTTTTATGAGTGTTTTGTAGTTCCTCGAGTACAGATTCTGACTTCTTTGGTTAGGTTTATTCCTGAGAATCTTATAGTTTTTGGTGCTGTAGTAAACAGAATCGATTCTCTGATTTCCCTTTCTATTTTTTCATTGTTAGTGTATAAGAATGCAATTGATTTCTATGCATCGATTTTTTATCCTGCCACATTACCAAATAGTTGTATGAGTTCTAGTAGTTTGGGGGAAGAGTCTTTTGGGTTTTCCACATAGAGTATCATGTCATCTGCAAAGAGAGAGAGTTTGACTTCCTCTTTGCCAAGCTGGATACCTTTTATTTCTTTCTGTTGTCTGATTGCTGTTGCTAGGACTTCTAAAACTATGTTGAACAGTAGTGGTGAGAGTGGACATCCTTGCCTTGTTCCTGATCTCAGAAGAAAGGCTTTCAGTTTTTCCCCATTGAGGATGATATTCGCTGTGGGTTTTTCATAGATAGATTTGATGAGCTTAGAAATGTTCCCTCTATCCTTATACTTTGAGGAGTTTTGATCAGGAATGGATGTTGTAGTTTGTCAAATGCCTTTTCTGCATCAATTGAGAGTACCATGTGGTTCTTCTCTCTTCTCTTATTGATTTGTTCTATCACGTTGATTGTTTTGTGAGTGTTGAACCACCCTTGCATCCCTGGGATAAAAGCCACCTGGTCATGGTGGATAATCTTTTTAATGTATTGTTGGATCCTGTTAGCAAGGATCTTGTTGAGAATCTTGGAATCTGTATTCATCAGCGATATTGGTCTGAAGTTCTCCTTTTTGATGGGGTCTTTGTCTGGTTTGGGGATTAGAGTGATCCTGGCTTCATAGAAAGAGTCTGGAAGTTTTCCTTCCGTTTCTATTTTTTGAAAGAGCTTCAGGAGAATAGGTGGTATTTCTTCTTTGAATGTTTGGTAGAATTCCCCAGAGAATCCATCTGGTCCTGGACTCTTGTTCTTGGGGAGGTTTTTGATCACTGCTTCGATCTCGTTACTGGATATAGGTCTATTCAGATCGTCAAAGTCTTCCTGTTTCAGTCTTGGGAGCTTATAGGTTTCTAGGAATGTATCCATCTCTTCTAGATTGTTAAACATATTGGCATATAGTTGTTGATAGTAATTTTTGATGATTGTTTCTATTTCCTTGGTGTTAGTCATGATCTCTCCCCTTTCATTCATGATTTAGTTAATTTGGGTCTTCTCCCTTTTCTTTTGGACTAGTTTGGCCAATGGTTTATCGATCTTATTGATTCTTTCAAAGAACCAGCTTCTAGTTTCGTTGATGCATTCTACTGTATCTCTAGTTTCTGATTCATTCATCTCTGCTCTAATCCTTATTATTTCCCACCTTGTGTGGGGGGGTGGTTTAATGTTTTGTTGATTTTCCAGTTCTTTAAGGTGTAATGAGAGTTGGTGTATTCGGGATTCTTCAATTTTTTTCAGTGAGGCTTGGATGGCTATGAATTTCCCCCTTAGGACTGCCTTTGCTGTATCCCATAGGTTTTGGATCGATGTATCTTCATTCTCATTGGTTTCCATGACGTGTTTCAGTTCTTCTTTGATTTCTTGGTTGATCCACATATTCTTGAGAAGGATCGTCATTAGCTTCCAAGTGTTTGATTTTTCCTGAACTTTTTATGGTGGTTGAGTTCCAGTTTCACGGCATTGTGGTCAGCGAATATGCAGGGAATAATCTCAATCTTCTGGTATCAGTTGAGCCCTGATTTGTGACCTAGTATGTGGTCTATTCTGGAGAAAGTTCCATGTGCACCTGAGAAGAATGAGTATTCTGCTGTTTTAGGGTAGACTGTTCTGAATACATCTATAAGATCCATCTGGTCCAATGTGTCATTCAAGGCTCTTGATTCTTTACTGATTTTCTGTTTAGATGATCTGTCTATTGCTGAAAGTGGTGTGTTAAGATCTCTTACGATTAGTGTATTTGCACCAATATGATTCTTTATTTTGTTTAACAGTTAGCTTATGTAGTTGGCTGCTCCCATGTTAGGGGCATAAATATTTACAATTGTTAGATCTTATTGATGTATGGACACTTTAAGAATGATTTAGTGTCCTTCTGTGTCTTTGACTACAGTCTTTAGACTAAAATCCAATTTGTCTAATATGAGAATCGCTACCCCGGCTTTATTTTGGGTGCATTGGCATGAAAGATGGTCTTCCATCCCCTCATTTTCAATCTGGAAGTGTCTTTCGATTCAAGATGAGTCTCTTGTAGACAGCATATGGATGGGTCCTGTCGTTTTATCCAATCTGCAACCCTGTGTCTTTTTATTGGAGCATTTAGGCCATTCACATTGAGGGTGATTATTGATAGATATGTTTGTATTGACATCATGTTGCCTATGGAGTTCATGTTTCTATAAGTTACCTCTCTATATTTCTGTTTTGTGTCACTCTTGGGTTTGTTTCTCCTCTAAAGAACTCCTCTTAGTATTTCTTGTAGTGTTGGCTTGGTGGTTGCATAATCTTTACGACCTTGGCGGTCTTGGAAGCTCTTTATTTCTCCTTCCATTTTGAAAGTAAACCTTGTTGGGTACATTATCCTTGGTTGCATATTTTTGTCATGTAACTTCCTGAATATGTCTTGTGAGCCCTTTCTGGCTTTCCAGGTTTCTGTCGATAGGTCTGCCATTAATCTCATGGTCCTCCCTCTATAGTTAAGGGCTTGCTTTCTCCTACCTGCCCTTAAGACATATTCTTTGGTTTTATGATTCAGGAATTTTACTATTATGTGCCTGGAAGTTTTTCTGGCCTCATTGATCTTGGGGGGTGTCCTCCCTACTTCTAGGACATAAACATTTGTTTCATTCCTCAGATTTGGGAAATTTTCATCCATGATTTTTTCAACAATATTTTCTAGGCTTCTCTCTCCCTCAATTCCTTCAGGGATTCCAATAATTCTGATATTGGAGCATTTCATGGCATCATTCATTTCCCTTATTCTGTTTTCTTGGGATTTTAGTTGTTTGCTCCAAGACTTCTCTTGCTCCTCCATCTTATTCCATCTGTCATCTAAATCACTGATTGATCTTCAGCTTCACTTACCCTGGCTGTTAGCATATTTAAATTATATTGCATCTCATCTAAAGCCTTTCTAACCTCAGCTTTCACTTCTGTTACTATGGCTTCCACTTTGAGACTAATGTTCTTTTCTAAATTGACTATTTCTTGGACTATTGCTGCCCTGAATTCCATTTCTGTCATATTGTTTATGTTCATTTCCAGTAATTCTGTGACCGAGGTTGCAGTCTCAGTGTTCTTCTTCTGTTGGGTGTTACTTCTCTGAGTCATTGTGGCGAGGAATGGTTGAGGGGGTGTGTGGCTAGATATATCAGCCACTATCTAGGTGGATTGGTCGTTGGAAGGTTTTGGAGCAACCACAATTCACCACCGAAAAGGAAGGAGAAAGAAAAAAGAAAACAGAAGAGAGGCAGTAAGAAAAGAAACCCCTGCCAGAGCGGGGCCCAGTGGTAGGATTTATATGGTATAAAACTGTTACAGGGTAAAGAAAAGGGCTGTCAAGGGTAATTTAAGAGATGAAAAAGTGAAGCCCAACCTGTAGGACCCCCAAGACCAGTATTTATATAATATAAAAGCAAGGCAATTACACAAACACACTTACAAACTAGAGTGGGAAGGTGAGGGCAGACACTCCTTGTGGGCAAGGAATGCGTTTCAGACGCTCCCGAGTTTGTCTTATCATTATTGTTGTAGGAGCCCACTTTCAAAAGATATACGGGGATTAGAACTGGTTGTATATAGAGGTAGTATTGAATAGGGATGTGGGATTGACTTGAAGCTTGTATCTGCATGTACATGTAAAAGAGAGAATAAAGGAAAGAGGAGAGAAGAAAGGGAAAAACAGAGAGAGCGAACAGGGAAACAAGAGGCAACAACAAAAGCAGAAAATACAGGAGTGTGTTTGAAAAAATTTCAGGGTAAAAAAGAAAAAAAATGTTATGGGGTGTTGTATTGGGTATCACGTTGTGATAAGAAGGGGGATAAAAATTGAAAGAAGAAAAACCATGAGAATGTATTTTTAAGCTTAAAGTGGAAGCTTTTAAAAGTAAAAATAGAAAAAAGTTTTAAAAAGTAAATGAGTTGGAAAACTGTATCAATGGGTTGTAGGGCTTTTGGTACTTGTAGTCAGTGCCAGGAGTTTAATAAATTGCCTTTCCTGGATTTAGGGTTTTGCATTGGAATGTTGTCCTCCTGAGCTTCTGGCTTGCTTTCTGGGAGCGGGGCCTGCTGTTCTGTTTCAGTCCTTCTACCTGGGCTGAGTCTCTCAGCCCCCTTGCTAGAGGCTGGTCTCCATGGTAACCAGGTTATCAGGTTACAATTCTCTGGTATCAGAGCATTGTTCTTTTACGTCCTTTTTTCAGCTGTTGAGGAAGTCAGGTCGGAGTAAGATGTCTGCGCCCAGACCTCCCTCCCAGAGAGAGCCTCTACACAGAGAGGGGCTCTTTCCAGCCTCCCAGTTGGCAGTCTGTCACAGCCGGGCTGGTACAGATGTTGTATTGATTTCTTCCCCCGCCCCCGCTTGTCATTTCACTCCCCGCACCTCAAAGCCACAACTCCTTTTGGATCGCGTGACCTTGTCTGCGCCCTGGGACCCGCGGCCTCTCTGGTCCCACGCAAGTCTGTAAAAACGCCTTCCCTGGGGGGGGTTCTGCAACCGGCCAACGGGGTGGAGAGAAATGGGAGGGAAAGGCAGCGGCGTAAAAATAGAATCCAGGCCCGCTGCTTTCCCGGCAGCTACAGCGGCGGCGGCGCGCGGGGGCGCCGGCGGCGGGAAAAGAAAAAAAAAATTGTTTTAAGTCTCCTTGCCTTGCCCCGGGCTCCACTGTGTTCCTGTTTCTGTCTAGCCCCAATTCAGGCCATAATCTGCTGTTATTCCTCACTCACAGAGCACTCTCGTTTTGGGTATTTGCTTTCAATGGTTCAGCTCTACAGGCTTCCTCCCCCACACCCCTGTCTCTGGGGGCAAGCCTCCAGACCCTCTTATTTGTTTCTACCTTTTTGCCAATGGTCCTTGTCTCCCGTGGTGATCTAGAAGTGCGAAATATCACATTTCAGGCTGATTTCATGGGTGTTCACAGTGGTTTTGTAGTGTTTTTTTTTTTTTTTTCTGGAATTCAGGTCTCTTCAGGGAACTCCCCGAAATGTGGTCACCTGGCCTTCCACCATCTTGACTCCTCCAACTCTGTGTCTTTTTATTGGAGCATTTAGGCCATTCACAATGAGAGTGATTATTGATAGATACGTTTGTATTGACATCATGTTGCCTGTGGAGTTCATGTTTCTATAGATTACCTCTGTAAATTTCTGTTTTGTGTCACTCTTGCGTTTGTTCATCCTCTATAGAACCCCTCTTAGTATTTCTTGTAGTGCTGGCTTGGTGGTTGCATAATCTTTTAGACCTTAGTGGTTCTGGAAGCTCTTTATTTCTCCCATTTTGAAAGTCAACCTTGCTGGATACATTATCCTTGATTGCATATTTTTGTCATGTAATTTCCTGAATATGTCTTGCCAGCCTTTTCTGGCTTGCCAGGTTTCTGTGGAAAGGTCTGATGTTATTCTGATCGTCCTCCCTCTATAGGTAAGGGATCGCTTTTTCATAGCTTCCCTTAAGACATATTCTTTGGTTTTATGATTCACAAATTTCACTATTATGTGCCTGGAGGTTTTTCTGGCCTCATTGATCTTGGGGGTGTCCTCTCTGCTTCTAGGTCATGAACATTTATTTCATTCCCCAGATTTGGGAAATTTTCATCCATGATTTTTTCAACAATATCTTCTAGGCTTTTCTCTCTCTTAACTCCTTCAGGGATTCCAATAATTCTGGTATTGGAGCGTTTCATGGCATCATTTATTTCCCTTATTCTGTTTTCATGGGATTTTAGTTGTTTTCTCCAAGACTTCTCTTGCTCCTCCTTCTTAATCCATCTGTCTTCTAAATCACTGATACGATCTTCAGTTTCACTTACTCTGGCTGTTAGCATATTTAAATTTGATTGCATCTCATCAATAGCCTTTCTAACCTCAGCTTTTACTTCTGTTACTATGTCTTCCACTTTGAGATTAATGTTATTTTCTAAATTGGCCATTGCTTAGATGATTGCTGCCCTGAATTCCATTTCTGTCATATTGTTTATGTTCATTTCCAGTAATTCTGTGACCGGGGTTGCAGTCTTGGGGTTCTTCTTCTGTTGGATGTTCCTCCATCGAGTCATTGTGGTGAGGAGTGGTTGAGGGGGTGTATAGCTAAATATATTAGCCACTATCTAGGTGGATTGGTCGTTGGAAGGTTTTGGAGCAACCAGAATTCACCACCGAAAAGGAAGGAGAAAGAAAAAAGAAAACAGAAGAGAGGCAGTAAGAAAAGAAACCCCTGCCAGAGTGGGGCCCAGTGGTAGGATTTATATGGTATAAAACTGTTACAGGGTAAAGAAAAGGGCTATCAAGGGTAATTTAAGAGATGAAAAAGTGAAGCCCAACCTATATGACCCCCAAGACCAGTATTCATATAATACAAAAGCAAAGACAATTACACAGAAACACTGACAGACTAGAGTGAGAAGGTGAGGGCAGACACTCCTTGTGGGCAAGGAGTGTGTTTCAGACGCTCCCAAGTTTGTCTTATTATTATTGTTGGAGGAGCCCACTTTCTAAAGATATAGGGCAATAGAACTGGTTGTATATAGGGGTAGTATTGAATAGGGATGTGGGATTAACTTGAAGCTTATAAGTACATGTATATGTAAAAGAGAAAATAAAGGAAAGAAGAGAGAAGAAAGGGAAAAACAGAGAAAACGAACAGGGAAACAAGAGGCAAGAACAACAGCAGAAAATATAGGAATGTGTTTGAAACAATTTCAACGATAAAAAAAAGTTATGGGGTGTTGTATTGAGTATCATGTGATAAAAAGGGGGTTAAAACTTGAAAGAAGACAAACCGTGAGAATGCATTTTTAAGTTTAAAATGGAAGCTTTAAAAGTAAAAATAAAAAAAAGTTATAAAAGCGAATAAGGCAGAAAACTGTATCAGTAAAGTATAGGGCTTTTGGTACTTGTAGTCAGTACCTGGAGTTTAATAAATTGCCTTTCCCCCCGATGTTGGGGTTTTACAGTTTGAGTATTGTCCTCCTGTGCTTCTGACTTGCTTTCTGGGGGCGGGGTCTGCGGCACTGTTTTCAGTCTCTTCTACCTGGGCTGCGTCTCTCCACCCCCTTGCTAGAGACTAGTCTCAATGGTAACCAGGTTCTCAGGTTATAGTTCTCTGATGGGGGAGCATTGTTCTTTTACGTCCTTTTTCAGCTTCTGAGGAGGTCAGGTCAGAGCAAGATGTCTGCTCCCAGACCTCCCTCCCAGGGAGAGCCTCTACACAGAGAGTAGCTCTTTCCCACCTCCCGGTTTGCAGCCTGTCACAGTCAGGCAGGCGCAGATGCTGGATTGATTTCTGCCCAAGCCCTGCTTGTTGCTTCACTCCTGCACCTCAAAACCACAACTGATTTTGGATTGCGTGACCTTGTCTGTGCCAAGGGACTCGCGGCTCTGCATGTCCTACACATGTCTGCAAAATTGCCTTCCCTGGGGGGTCCGTGCCTGGTCACGGGGTGGAGAGAAGGGGGAGAGAAAAGCAGCGGAGGAAAGGGGAAAAAAGAAAAAAAGAAAAAAAAAAAGGAGAAAGTGGCGGAAAAATAGACTCCGCGCCCGCTGTTTTCACTGAGATCCTTTACGCTACACAGGGCACTCTTGCTCTCTGTGAAACCTTCCTCCTCTGGCTTAAGCAGTGAAGGATAGACTCCGCACCCCAGCCCCTGTAAGTTCCTTCGAGCCGTGGGGCACTTCCTCTCCCTGCGGATCCCTGTCTCCCCACTGTTGTGGAGGAAAGACAGACTCCTTGCTGCAAGTTTCGCTGCATTCCGTTGCACCTCACGGGGCACTCTCTGTCCCTGCAGGTCCCCATCTCCCCGCTGCTGCGGCAAAAAAACAGACTCCACGCTGCCGGCTTTGCTGAGTTCTCCCTCGCCGCGAATCAGACCATAATCTGCTATTATTCCCTGAGCACAGAACACAGAGCACAAAGCACTTTCGTGCTAGAGTGTTTGCTTTCAATGGTTCAGCTCTGTGGGTCTCCTCCCCCACACCCCTGTCTCTGGGGGTAATCCTCCCGTCGCTCTCACTTGTTTCTACCTTTTTGCGGATGGTCTTTGTGTCCCGTGGTGATCACATGTGATATCACATTTCAGGCTGATTTCATGGGTGCTCACAGTGGTCCTGTAGTGTTTTTTTTTGCTGGAATTGAGCTCACTTCAGGGAACTCCCCGAAATGTGGTCACCTGGCCTTCTGCCATCTTCTCCCATGGTTCCTTTTTTTGATTACCTTACCAGTTTTGAGGAATACTAGTGAGATATTTTGTGAAACGTACCTCAGGTTTTTTTGTTTTTGTTTTTGTTTTTTTTTTTCTGATTTATTCCTTGTGATTAGACTGGTTTGTGTATGTTGTATAGGAAAACCATAGAGGCAAATTGCATTCTTGTTATATTATATGAAGTGTACATACCATCAATATGACTTCATTAGCACCAATATTAACTTTGATCACCTGGCTAAGAGAGAGTTTGTCAAGTTTCTCCACTATCAAGTAACTTTTCTGCTTTCTTTCTATACTGTGTTCTTTGGAAGGAGTATACTCTACAGAACCCACACTTAAACAATGCAGAATATGCTTCACCTCCATAACAATGGGTTATCTGCTTACATTTTTTGAAATTCTGCTACATAGGAGATTTGTCTATACATCAGAGTTTGTTTATTCAGTCATTTTGGTACATCAGTATAGAATTGTTTTATAGTTTGGATTAGAAGCCAGTGCTATTGTTTGTTTGTTTGCCTGTTTATTTTTGGTCCAGTGTTTCTAGCATTGGCCCTTGGGAGTTCTTTCAGTTGGTTTCAGTATGGCTTTGAAATATTCCCTCAGACTTTTTTTTTTTTTTTTTTTTTAGCATTTCCTCTTTTTTGGCACTAAAATATATTTCAGGATCATTTTGTATATTTCCTGCCAATCCAAGAATTAGCCATTTCTCCTAGAGATCCTGTTTCCCTTTATTAGAGAGTGTTTTAGAAACCAAAATCTGGGGCGCATGGGTGGCTCAGTTGGTTAAGCAACTGCCTTCGGCTCAGGTCATGATTCCAGAGACCCAGGATTGAGCCCCACATCGGACTCCCTGCTCAGCGGGAAGCCTGCTTCTCCCTCTCTCACTCCCCCTGCTTGTGTTCCCTCTTTTGCTGTGTTTCTTGCTGTCAAATAAATAAAATCTTTGAAAAACAAAACAAAATCTCAGTCCTAGGTGCACTCATTAGTGCTGGAATAGAAATACTTTTGAGATACTCTCAGCTGATAGAACAAGGAAATATATGTGTGTGTACAGACTTATTCATATACACATGTGCATTCATACATATTTCTCTATATAACCATATGTATTTGTATTAAGCTGAATGTGAGTTTATATGGTTGCCTCTAACCTAATATATTATCATATTGATCATTCTAGCCTCCTCTCTTGCTTATCTGTAACCTCCCACTTCAACAGGTGGCTATATCCTCTGCCTTACATTGGTTAAGGTCCAGTACACATGTGCAGCAGTATGAGCATTGTTAACCCATTCCCCAGTGGGAAAAACTTTATTACATGGAGTAGAGTTTATGTACAGGTTTTTTTTTATTTAATTTAATTTAATTAATTTATTTTTTTGCCTTCAGTCTTAACAGATTTTATTCATTTCCAAAGTTACAGAACTCAGTAGCACTCCCCAACCCCTTGAGTGAGGTTTTTAAAAACATTCATAATACAATTAGACTCTCTTGTCACATTCTGTATTATATCATAACATTCCCCAATATCGTAAAGACGTTTTTAAAAAGATTAGTGCACATCAATGTTTTCTCACTTTTTGGCTGAAAATTCTATTGATTGATAAGTGCAGAATATCATGTATCACCTTTATAATACCATGTAGGATAGTTTCACTTTCCCCCCACATCCTCTTCATCTATTCCTTTTCTTCTCCTGCCCATTCCAGGATTATGGAAATGACCATTTCACTGTGTGTATAGTTTTGTCTTTACCAGAAAACTATGTAATCGAAATCCAAGCAAATATAGCTTTTTCAGATTGTTTTGTTTCATTTAGCAATGTGCATTTACAAATAATACATGTCCTTCATGGCTTGAGAGTTTGTTCCTTTTTTAGCTCTGAATAATATCCCATTGTTCATACAATGGAATAGTAAACCACTGCACTATAGTTTGCTTATCCATGATCCAACACCGTGCTTGCTTGAGTCCTTGGTGATTATGAATGAAGCTGTTGTAAATATTTGCATGCAGGTGTGGACATAAATTTTCAAATTATTGACAATGACCTAGGACTACAATTGCTGATTACATAGTAAGATTATACTTACTTTGTAAGAAACTGCAAAAATGTCTTCCAAAAATGTTGTGCCATTTTGTACATCCACCAATAATGAAGGAGAGTTTCCACTGTTTGATATTCTCACCAGCATCTGGTATTCTCAGGTTTTTGGTTATAAACCATGTTAACAGGTATGTAGTAGTATCTCATTGCCTCTTAATGACAAATGATGTTGAACACTGTCCATAGACTTATTTACCTTATTTTTATTTTCTTTGGTGATATATCTGTTTGTACAGTTTGCCCAGTTCTTAATTGAGTTGAGAGTTTTCTTATTGTTGAGAGTTAAGCTTTTGGTATATATTGGAAACAGCTATTTGTATATGTTGATACATCATCAAATATTTTTTAAGTATATGTTTTAAAATAGTTTCTTCCTGTTTGTTGTTGAGTTGCCTTTTCATTTTCTTAAAAGAAAAAAA
>PITA01021132.1:0-33365 GCA_004023965.1 Spilogale gracilis | reverse complement strand
GGAAAGTCTGGGTCTATGTGTAGGGGAGGATCTGGGGGGGGGGCTGGGTCTAGGGGGAGATCTGGGTCTCTGTGTGGGGGGGTTTGGATCTGTGTGCATGCAGGGGAGGGGGTCTGTGTGTCTGTGTGTCACACAAATCTTAAAATGCCTGGGAAACAGCACCAGTCTGCATTCTTTTACCCATACTATGGTAGTAAGTTCTTCATGTGACAGTTTGCCTGCAATTAGGGTATCCTTGGGACCAATTTTTGTTACCACAAAATAGTTGATAACCAGATTCCTTTCAAATTCGGTAACACAGTAATGCCCCATTTTACAGCATGCATTTTCTCGAGGTTCTGTGTTCATCTGAAGGTAACGTTTGCCTTCCTGTACTAGAGATGTGGTATATATGACTGTGTAGTTCTACAGGTCTAGAGTCAAGAATGCATAAACACACAGGACTAGAAATGATCTTGAATGTTGTAGTCAAGTGGTTCGTAAGTCCAGTTGTACCTCGCAATCATTTGGGAGGAATTAAAAAAAAAATTTCCTGGGACTAACCACGGACCTTTTGAACCAGGATATTGGGAAATTTGGCCAGTGGATTAGAATAGGCAGCAAAGTCTGCAAATTACTGGTCAAAATCCATCTTCTCTACAGCATTGCTGGTTCCTGTTTGTACATTTCCAGCAATGGGAACTCACTGGCTTCTGAAAATCTGTCTTGCCCTTTCAGAAGGGCTAGGTACCATTTCTCCGCCTTCAACAAGCAGCAGTCTCGACCTCCGTGTACTCATCTGTGCCACAGAAGCTAGGAAGCTAAAAATTGTATCCCCAAGATTTCCTTGCAACTAAGGATCTGAACTGATGTAAATTTTGCTGATAAGTTATATTTGCATGAGATTTGAAGGAATAATTGAGGGCATGGCCCTTTACCTGTGGCTTCTGGTGCTCTGCTAACCAACAAGGAGGTGATGTTTTCCAACAGCATATTCCAGTATTCACTTTCTAGTCTTTGGACTGTCAAAAGTTAGTAGGTATAGAGGCAGCTTGTTGACCTGACTCTAGTCTTCAGACTGCTGCTCTAGGTGTCCGTTCTGTGGTGTGGGCTTTCCATAGACAGCCGCACAGCCGGGGCAGGGCCTGGACCCAGGCCTGCAGAACTCTAGCGGTGGCCTTTGAAGTAGCAGCTGCCTCCTGGCCGTGGTGTTCTGTGCTGTTCTAGAGACCTTTCAAGAGACTGGCCTGGAGCCTACTTCTTCAGCCCTTCCTACAGCTTTATGAAGACTTAATGTCCTATGATTAATCCCTTTCAAGTTATAAGAAACTAGAATCCAGGGAAGAAAGTGAGTTGCTCAGAATTATACAAGTTGCCAGCTAGAAAAGCCAGTACAAGCAGCCAAGCCTCCTAACTCCCCTTAGAAGGCTTTTCTACTCAAGCACATGTATACAAGGGAGAAAGAATCCAATTCCTGCAGGGCTTCCTATATAACCTCACGGGTGTGAGTGGTGCGTGTGCTCATGTGTGTGTGCATGTGTGTGCATGCACGCACGCACATTGCTGCACAGACTTGTGTAGACCTGTTTCCAGAGCATCCATATGTATCAGAGTGAGAGGAAGTGAATTTGAATTTGAGGGCATATTGTTGTCTGTGCCTATATGTCAGTGACTGCATGCAAATAACTGCCCTTTATCCTCTTTCTTTAAAAGTCCCATGGTGATAGAACATTCAACCCTCCACATCTTAGTATACTTTATAAGAAGGATGTCCTTTTTATGTACCTCTAGGATCTACTTCATTGCTTTCATTAACCTGAGTCTTCTCCGAAGCTAAAGTGATAGATGATCTCATGCTTCCACATTGCCCAATAATTGATGTAAGGGAATTCTCAAATTCTGTAACTAAAGTAATGTGGAATACTTGGGATGATTTCTTCAACAAAGGGTTAGTGGACCTCACCAGTAAGAAGAGATGAATGCTGCAAGATAGAGGAACGTTTTTTAGTAGAGGGGGAAAAAAATCACACACAAAAAATGTTAGAAGGAAATAGTTAATAGTCCTGCAAGCCGTTGCCCACTTGACTTTTATCAAGTATCCGTTATACACAGGACACTGTGAACAAAGATATTATACAAGCTCTTGTTTGATGCCTTTTGCAGGAATCATAAGTACCTGGTCATTTTTTTTTAAATGTTTACTAACCGTAGCCGAGAAGAAACTGCAGAGAGCCATGTAAGAGTTTTTCTAGGTGAACTTGGAAGGGCCCCTGCTGATCATAGCTTCTTTCTTTCTTTTTAAAACATTTTATTTGGCAGAGAGAGACAGCACGAGCAGGAGGAGCAGGAGAGGGAGAAGCAGACTCCCTGCTGAGCAGAGAGCCTGATGTGGGGCTCGATCCCAGGACCCTGGGATCAGGACCCGAGCTGAAGGAAGATGCCTGACCAGCTGAGCCACCTGGGCACCCCTATCATAACTTATTTCCTGTGGTCTTCATGAAGTCTCAGTTCAATGTTTCAATAAATGTGGCCTGAGGTCAACAACAAAACACATCAGGGAGCAAGCTGCTGGACACTTATTCTACTTTTGTAAAATCAGGCAGCTGTCTCTTCATCTTTTGTTACTTTCCTAATCCTCTGATATTTAAAGTTCCCTCACTATGGATCAATAAACTATTTTGCAAGTTTTCTCAGTAGCCTGGCTTGTGATTTAGCAATTAATAAAACCTGTATTTATTGAGGACTTTTTGTGCTAGAAGGGGGCTCTGAGGCTTCAACAGTAAACCGAATACAGTGCTTATGCTCAAAGATCTGACTTTCTAAATGAACAGTAATTAATTACAATAAATTGTGCTATTACCAAAAAGTAGCCCAGGGTGTTGAGGGGGTGCCCAAGCAGAGGAACGTCCTCCCAGAGATAGTGATCGTCATCTGGGCAGACTCCTACACAGCAACCGAAGAACATTTATATCCTCCTTACTTGAGAGTGGAGTGGCCTTATTTTGGTGGTACTTGTACTTTTTCTCGCTGTCCTTACTTCTAAGAGAAGCTAAGTAACAAGAAGTTGAATTGACTTCCTAATCTAATCGTGTGCCATCGTACCTGGTAGACTTACCAAATTCATATCTTCTTGTTCTGAATGTAGTTAAACTCCCCTCTGCCCCCCACCACCTCCCCTATTTTGTTGCTTTAATCATTTTTTACAAGCTGAGTACATGGGAGGATCTGAGTTGACTTTTGGGGTGGTCTGCTCTATTCTGACAGTCCAGCATTATATCACTAATGAACAAGCATCCATTGAAGGAGCTCATGCTCTGTGGAGAGAGAAGACAAAAAACCAAGTAGAAAGTGAGAAGATGACCCATTGGATGGCATAGGGAAAAGTGCTAGGTAGATAAAACATTTGGGCGGGGAGGAATATGGAGCATCAAGGGTGGGAGCCTGCAGGGTCAGGGCCACGGAGGTCAGCATCGATTAGGTGACGTTTGAGAATCACCTGACAGAGGCGAAGTACTTTATGCACCTTCGGGTTTCATTCTGGTTTCTAGGCTATTTCCCCACATCTCGTACACATGAACTAAGAACAATTAAGATTTGGTTATAACCACTGCTATGTTGTTGGTGTGGAAGACAACAGAAAATACAAAGAGAAAGGAAAATGAAAATACCTATACCCCCACTGTGTACCAGGCTGTGTGTCAGTTGGTACATGGGTGTGTGTACATATGTAAACATGGGATTCCAGTGTATTCATGGTGACCTGTTCTTTCTGACCTTATGCCATGGACATCTAGGACATCATTTTAAATGACTAACTTGCAATCCCCTATTGCTGGGCATTAAAAATAACTCTCAGAGGAGCGCCCTTTAACTGTCCCTGAATGTACTCCTCACTACATGTGTCCTTGGCAGAGACTACTAGAATAGAGTTGTTGAGGCAAGTATGTATCTGAACAGCTGAAATGGGCCTTTACTCTTGTTCTTCCAGAGGTGGAAGGTGCTGGTCAGGTGCAGCCTCAGAGATGCCTTGACACATGGGGCTGGGGCTGCTCGGGGGCTCCATTTCAAAGTGCAGATGAACCTGCTGTTCTTTACCCCATTGGAGAGGCAGCCAGGGCTGAGGACCCGAGTGAACATGGCTATCTAAGCGGGTGCTGGCAAGTAATTGGAATTATTCATGTCCTTTGTCATCTCATTGTCAGCGAGACATGTCTGTCTCCATGAGGACATTTTTCAGGGGATGCAGAAATAATGGTCTTTGTAGCTGATTTACATACTTATTAACTGTGTGGATGCATATACCTGAAGGACAAAATCTCCAGTTAAAAATCCTCACAGGAATTGTTTTCCTTAAGCAAGTATAATTTCAAATATACTTAGCTTTATGATGTCTTTTTATCATTCTGGAATTCCTTTGCCATAAAGATGTGAGTGAACTGAAAGTCTTAAAGGCTCAAGAATAACTTAGAAAGTCTATAATAAGTAACTCATGGAGTTCTTAAAAATGCAAGCAAAAGCTATTCTGATGGAGTGCTTTTCAGAAAACCAATGGGTCTTTGTCTCCTTTCTACTTCCCTGGGCACCAGGAGGGAGAGGAGGCCTACATGCAGAGAAAGTTCATGGTCATGGTCACTATTGACAGATTTTCATCTGTGGAGCAAACAGAAAACTGACATCTTAAAAAATGACCTTTTGTAAGTACCTTTAAGAATACAGAGGTTCTGGGCCCCTGGGTAGTTTAATCAGTTAAGTGTCTGGCTCTTGATTTTGGTTCTGGTCACAATTTCAGGGTAGTGAGATCTAGGCCAGGCTCTGTACTAGGCATGGAGTCTGCTTGGGATTGTTGGGATTCTTGCTGTCCTTCTCCCTCTATCCTCACCCCCCCCACACACGTATACCTGCTTTCTTGCTCCTAAAAATGTTCTTAGCTCTGAGGTTTATGTGTCAAATTGCCCTAGATTAAAGGCTTTAGGCATTCCAAGCTTGACCTCTGTCCCCTCCACCTCTACCACCTATTAAACCCCTTGGAGTGAACCTTGCTTTGGAAGTCGATGTGGGAGTAGCAGGATTTCTGCACAGGGAATAAAGGTGCACCCAGCACTGTCCACTCTGCTTTGAAGAGGGAACAACAGCAACACCCGAACGGAAGTGGGTGTTAGAGGGGGAATGAGCCTTTGGGTCAAAGAAAAAGTGGATACAAATCTTGACTTGCCATTTACCATCTTGGCAAATTAATCTCTGAGCCCCCATTTCCTCTGTAGTGCCTAGGAAACAAGGATCATAGTTATTTGATGATATTGTTGAAAAAATTAAAATAACTGAGTATGCAAAGCCTGAGCTCATAGCGGTTTCCTTCCTGTTCTGACAAATCTGACTCAGAAGACCTAGACCTCAAGGTATAGATTTTCTTCAAGATTGGAAAATTTTTCTCTACTTGTAGTTCAGGAGCCGCTGCAAAGCCTTTGATTTTCTGGTAGCGTATCAGTCAGTTGTAAAACTTGCAAAGGTTTATTCTCTGACATGGGTTTGGTAACTGTCCTGATTGCTGCACTTAAAAAAGGTTAATAGTTTAGAGATTTTAAAGAGGCTAAACTGCCACGAAAAAGAACTGATGCATTAGAATTTGGTTTGCTATTAATACTAATTTTTTTAAAAATGGTGGTTAGGCAGTGAAAGGTTCTTGTTTTATAGGCTAAGATAAAATTACAACGAAATAAGAATTAAGAGGAGGGAAACAGAATGTCCTAATGGAGCTACATTTGAAAATAAAAATTGGAAAGTAGTAACAGAGTGACCTGTTACTAATGGTGTGTGGGCGGGGGTGTGTGTGTCTGTAGGCATGAGCATCTCTTTGACTGTTAACCCAGGGTGTGGATGAATGAAGGGGTCAGCTGGCTGCTCAGGTTGGCTTCCAAACTCACTTGCCACGCACTAGGCACCCAGCCTCAAAGATAGTGTGGCTTTTTCTGTGTTGTAGCTTCTTCACCTGTAAAGTAGGGCCGCTAATAAAACCTGAGCTCTTAGGTGCTTGGGGGAATACAAATGACATAGGGCTTTCCAAGTGTCTAGCATTTTGAAAATCTCCCCAAATAATAGTTATCACCCGCATTGTTGTCATTATTAAGGTGTGATGTGTCCTGGTGTCTGATTTCCAATCTCATGAGGGACGATCTTCAAGAATCTTGTCCCAGTTTTTCCTTTTTTGTTTGTTTACTGCTCTCGGATTTCCATTTCCTCAGTAAGAAAAGGGGAAGGTTGGTTTGAAAGCTTTCCCAGCCCCCAAAGCTATCTTCCTCTAGGTCTGTAACCTAAGAAGTATTGCCTGATTTTACGTTGATTTTGTTCTGCTATCATAATTCAGGTCTGTTGGAGTCCTGAGTGCCCTCCTCCATTTCTTGATATATGTGTGTGTGTGTGTGTGTGTGTGTGTGTGTGTGTGTGTGTGTGTGTGTTCATCCCTTGCTTCAGAGTAAAAGGGATAGAGCTATCTGTAATGAGCCACAAAATTCCAACTTTAATCTTAAATTGCTGGAGAAGCCCCTCCCCCCCCCATTGCAAACAACTCTATATTCTTTCAGGAGATTAACATGACAATGGCTTCAGATACATGGTATCAAGTAGCAAAGTTTGTGTAGAAGAGGAGACGTGGAAATGTTCACCCAACCGGGGGTGGGGGGAGCCCTGGTGCTTGTGTTCCCCTAACACTTCTTATTCCTTGAGCCTGGAGGAGTGTTACCTTCACGTTTAAGAAGCTGTGGAATGTCTTCCTCATGGGATCTTTGAGGCGAGGGAGAAAATTGGAAACAAATGTTTTATTTTTTTAAAATTTTTATGGAGATGGAGAGGGAGAATCTTAAGCCACTTCCACAGCTGGATGCGGGAGCTCAGTCTCAAAATCCTGAGATTATCACCTGAGCTGAAATCAAGAGCCCCTCAGGGACGCCAAAAGAAATGTTTTAGTGGAAAGCATTCCTTAGATGAATTTTTTCTCAGAAGAGTTGTTTTGCACCCCCTTTCTTTAAATGCTTAGGTGTGTGACTGTGTGAAAGTATTCTTCCTCTTATGTCAGTATCTTTTAAAAATCTATGCATAGTCAGTTGCAAATTGAAACAGCTTCTCAAGTGTATCTTATTGGGGTTTCTGGGTTACCATGGAGAGCACTAGTACAAGCTGTATATCTTGATCTACATAAAGGAACCTCCACTCTATGTTCTACTATTCTCTAGCTCTGCCCTGAAACTGACTGGCCTAAAACAGGTAAGAAAAACTTGGAGGCCTTCCTAACTTCTGGCTCTGAATGGAGAACACTTGGCTTCAAATCTCAGCCCTCACTTCCTAGACTTGAAGTTTGGAATACCTTACTTTCCTGTATCTCCATTTGCTTATCTGTCAAATAAGGGTAATTGTAGGAATTACTCCATAGGGAACGTAGTAAGCACTTAGTATATGTTATTACTCTCGTTCCCCGCACACCCCCCAACACACACACACACACACACACACACACACACACACACACACACACACCTCTCACTACCTTAATTATAACTGAAGGTCCTGGTCTCTTATCTTGGATTACAGGGTCATGTTCTCATTTAGCCACTTAGCATATTAAATACTGTCCCTCTTTTTTCTTTGACAACAGCTTCATGGTTTTATATTTAAAATAAATACTTAGTGTATGCTGGTCAGAGCTTAGTACAATGTTCACTAAATATCCAGTCATTTAAAAAAGAATCTCACTTATGTCTACAAGTTCCAAATAAAAATGTTTATAAGAGCAATTATTTCAAACACAAGTTAGTAGATTGAAGATGAAAAATGATAGCAAATAGAATGTTCCTCCTTATGTGAGTGAGCTTCCTAAATGCACTTTTATACTCCCATTACCTTCCTTGTTCCCATTACCCTCCCTACTTTCATGGTTTGTAGCTCACAACTCCAGTCCCTATGTCTTGTAGGCAGAATTATGAAACCCACTCCCCAGATATGTCCACATCCTAATTCCCAGAACTTATGAATATGTTAATTTACATAGCAAAAGAGACTTTGGAATGAGATTAGATTAAGAATTTGAGTTAGAGAAAGTATTTTGGATTATCTGGGTGGGCCAATGTAATCACAAGGGTATGTAAGGGGGAGACAAGAGTATTTAAATCCTAGAGAGATGGGATGATGCTGTATTATGAGCTTTGCACATGGAGGAAGGGGTCCATGATGAACTCTAAGGTGTTTTCCCCTAGGAACTGGAAAAAGGAAGGGAATGATTTTCCCTCAGAATGTCCAAAAGGAAAGCAACCCGGCAAACAACTTGATTTTAGGACTTCTGACCTTCAGAGAACCAAGATGATAAACTTACTTTGTGTCAAGCCATGAATTTTCTTTCTTTTTTTTTTTTTAAGACTTTTTATTTATTTATTTGACAGAGAGCGAGAGAGATCACAAGTAGGCAGAGAGGCAGGTGGGGGGGGCAGGCTCCCTACCGAGCAGAGAGCTTGATGCGGGCCTCTATCCCAGGACCCTGAGATCATGACCTGAGGCAAAGGCAGAGGCCTCAACCCACTGAGCCACCCAGGCTCCCAAGCCATGAAGTTTCTTACAGCAATAGACGACCGGTACCGATACAATGTGGTAGCACCTGTGTTCCCCTGTATAGGGATATTCTAGAAGGTCTCTAAGTATCACGAAGAACATAATATTATGGTCAATAATTGCATTTTGCAGCCCATTTATTGTCTCAGATGATTTTGTTCTTACAGTTACAACCTTTTCATCTTCTTGAGGGCAGTTTTATGAAGCTATTTATTTTTTGGATGGCAGGGCATGTTTAAAAATCTTTCTTCCTAAAGCATAAAATGTACATTTTATGATCTCAAGTATCCCTATTTTCCCATAACACTGAAGTAAAATTTGCATCTCCTAGAAATAATATATTTTCATTAGTCTCCAGAGATGAGATCATACCCTAAAGAATACCTTAGCTTTTGAAAAGAACAGAAGTCTATGATGAAGAACAGAAATTGCTTTCTCATGGGCTCCTTTTGGATTTCCTCACTGGGCTCATGCTTTCCGCACTGCCCGAGAATAAACGAGCTACCCATTTTGTTGGCCAGGGCTGTGCGAGGCATCAGAATATAGCATCTGAAGCCAATCCCTGCATGCTGGCTTTTGCCCTGGAAACTTGACTCTAGCACACTCTGATCCAAGAGCTCCCTGTACCCAGGTACTAGGTTACCTAGATATGCAGAGTTTTAACTGAATGCATGGTATTAACTGTCTTGTTAGAGCTTCCTGGAGGGTGGTCCGAAAGCCATAAGCAAGTTAGTTGAATTGGAGATGTATCTTTCCCCACATTCCTCCTCCAAAGTTTTGATTTTACCAACACAGTTGATTTCTTGTCTCCCTTTGTCTCCCATTACCAACATGAACATGGACATGATCTTTGCAGCCTCAACCTCCGTCTCTTCAGAGTTGCAAGTTCACACACTCAATGAGGGTCTAGCAGTCAATGGAAGGCCAGTGTGCCAGGCAATGGCTAGTGAGCAGTGAGGATTATGAACTGAAAAGCCCATTTTACCCTCTCAGAGGGCATATGCTCCCCAGCCCTAGCTAATTTTTGCCATGTTGAAAGGTAGGAGTAGTGTTGATAGATATTCTGGTCTCTTTTAGAAAGAAGCCAGAAATCTTGATTATCACCCATTTAAAAAAAATTGTTATTAAATTTCTTGAACAGAGTTGACACATGGTGTTACATCATCCAATTTTTAAACTCTGTATACCAGACCCAACTTATTCAGAGTGAATTCAGCCCATGGGAGATAAGATTTCTATTTCATTTTTGCTGTTGGCAGGCAATATTTTCTGTTCTCGTATTCCCACCCTAAAAACTTGTTTATTCTTAAGGGATTGGAGGGTGCTAAGGCAGTGCTGAGGAATGCCATTTAAGGAGAATCTGGGAGCATCAGGGAAGGATTCTTTGAAAAAAATATAACTAAGCTGAGGTCTTGAGGGATGGGCAGGAACTCGATAAAGTGGGGGGAAAGTGTATGTTGTGAGATGTCAGAAAAATAGTCTAACAAATTCAGAGCCAGGAGAGGGCATTTTACTTTAAAGGAAGCCAAAGATGTTCAGCTTGTCTGGAATTCCATGTGACAAAATCGGAATCCTGAGTTGACCTTGCAAAGGTAGGCAGGTACTAAAGTGGGGAGAACTTCCTATACCGGAATGGAATTGACTCCCCCCTACCCCCAGGCAGTGAGGAGCCCATGCAGTTATTTTTTTAAAGATTTTATTTATTTATTTGACACAAGCAGGGGGAGCGAGAGAGGGAGAAGCCGGCTTCCCACCGAGCAGGGAGCCCTATGTGGAGCTTGATCCTGGGTCTCCGAGATCATGACCTGAGCCGAAGGCAGTTGCTTAACCAACTGAGCCACCCAGGCGCCCCCCATCCAGTTTTTTAAGGCTGACTTCCTTTATCCCAGGAATGCTTCTTAAATTTACTTGTTTTGCTCAAGGCTGTTAGTGATTTTATACAACAATCACAATTTTCATGTAATTTTGAGCAAAGGACTACTGGGGTTTGGGGTATAAGGCAGCCTGAGGAAACCCATTATTGGGGCCAGGGATCTCCCTGGAGCTAGGACTCAATAATTGAACTTACTTAAACTCAGAGTGTGTGGAGGTCCTATTGCATGAAATATAGAAAGCTCTTCCTTTAATACTTTTTTTTTTTAAGATTTTTATTTATTTGGGGCGCCTGGGTGGCTCAGTTGGTTAAGCGACTGCCTTCAGCTCAGGTCATGGTCCCGGAGACCCGGGTTCGAGCCCTACGTCGGGCTCCCTGCTCGGCGGGAAACCTGCTTCTCCCTCTCTCACTCCCCCTGCTTGTGTTCCCTCTCTGGTTATGTTTCTCTCTGTCAATTAAATAAATAAAATCTTTAAAAAAAAAAAAGATTTTTATTTATTTGACAGAGCAAAACATAGCCAGAGAGGGAACACAAGCACGGGGAGTGAGAGAGGAAAAGCAGGCTTCCCACCGAGCAGGGAGCCCGACGTAGGGCTCGAACCCGGGTCTCCGGGACCATGACCTGAGCTGAAGGCAGTCGCTTAACCAACTGAGCCACCCAGGCACCCCGAAAGTTCTTCCTTTAAAGCAAAAACTCTTCCATAATTTTGGAATTGATGTTTGGTGTGGCTCAAAGGACCCACATGAATATTAACCGTAATGCTGAGAAAGGGCTGGCACATGTAAACATTTCCGACCTGTCTCATAAGGCAAAGGAGAATGCCTTCAAGCCTTTAAATTGACTAGACATCTAGAAAAAAGAGGAAGAAGGAATAGCAAACTGGAAGACTGTTGGAAACATGTAGAACTAGGTCAAGCAGTAGTTTGGTCATGTAGAAGTAGGTCATCCTAGTAACAGATAACTTACGCCATGTTAACATTTCAGGATGCATTGTGCATAACGATAACCTAATGGTTATTTTCTAGGCAGTCTTCCCATCATTTTCCTAGACTGAGATTGTTAGAAAAATAATACCAAACGAGCAAGATATTGCCTGTATCATTAAACAAGTCCGCTAGCTAGCTGCTCTTTTTCGTAATTGAGAAACATTGGGTGTAAATTTGTTTGAAATTAGCATAATTTTCTATGTTTTTATTTTCAATATGCAAAAAATAGTATACCAGACTCCCTTATGAGTTACAGAATGATTTCAATTAGCATAATTGAAGTCATTGTTATTTCTTCAGGTAGTAGGTAAATGTGTGAAAACCTATTAGGTTGCTGTCTCTGGATTTTTCTCATGTTGCGATGTGTTTGTGAGCAAACACCTTTTAAGGCTGAAGTCCAGGAGCGTACAATCAACAGAATAATAAGCCAATTTAAAAAATTGCAGCCAAGTTAGACCTCTCTTGGGAAGTACCAGGTTGGATAAATAGTCATTTTTCTTGGCGAATTAACAAGATATAATTGGAATAAATTGTTTCCTTGAATATCTCAGTACAGTGACTACACATCTGTAAATATCTAGAATTTATTCCAACACAATATACATACTTATGTATGTATTCTCATGCACATAGACATATAAAAAGATATGTATTTCTCCAACATGGCATGGAGTCCTTTGCCATAAATACTTAAACTTGTCTTTCGGGCTTTACCTAAATTTGACTCCTTACCCTAATTTCCAGTTGGTCACTTCAAAGAATCCCTCAGTGATTTGCTTATTTAATGTAACTGCTGATTTTGATCCCTTTTGTGGCCAGACATTAGCTACATCTTCTCTCCTTACAACCCTGAAAAATAACTATTTTTTGTTTTATGAACGGAGAATATGAGACTTAGATTTATAAATATGTTCAAGGTCCTATAGCAAAGTACCAGTGCCAGGGTTTGACCTAATATCAGCTTCACACCAAAGTCTGGGCTCTTCATCTCAATGCTACATAGTCTCTGCTAGAATTTCCCCAGTCTTAGCTTTGGAATTTCATCCTTAAGACTCAATTAAGCGCCAACCTTTTCAAGATTCTCTCTTCTGTAAAAATCAGAAATAGGCTTTAACCTTCTGGAGTATCAATGACTGTGGATCTCAAACTTGTCCTCCTGGTGGGACACCTTGGAGGTTCCCATGCCCTTTGTTAATACCTGGGAATGTTACTATGTAAATTCTAATGTAGCAATTAACACCTTTGTAAGTTTAAAATAGGATTCTCCCAGTTGTAATATGCCGGATCAGTGTCTTTATTATACAAAATTCTCCAAAAAAACTGATGACCTAGACTTAAGAAATCACACTTCTAAATATTCCCGTTAATATTTGTTGGAGTCTGGCTTTATTGTGATATTTGTTAGCACACCCCAGCAAGCTGTTAAAAGCAAGCACATGTGTCTTTAAAATGTATTGGAGAATAAACTAAATTTGAGAGCATTTTATCACTTTATTTCCATCTCTTTGACTTGGGACAAAGCCATCATGTTGCATTTTCTTGATAGACTATCTTGGTGTTGTTTAGTGTTATCTAGAGAACCAAATTAGAAATTTGCTGGCGTATTGTATGAATTAAGACAGTGATTATAATACAATGATCATAAAATTAAATTTATTACATTTTTTAAATGTCTGGGGCATGTGTATACACCTTTATTTTCCATGAAGTTGTGTTTTACTTTCAGTGTTTTTGCTCCTGGTTTTCTAGGATGGTGAAATCTACAAATCATACCTGTACAACTGAGTTTTTCCAAATACATAACCAGCTCCACTGAGATAGAGAGCTTACCTGTCATTCCAGAAAATTCCTTGTCAATGACCCCTGCTCCCAGAGATACCCCTTTTCTGATTTTTTTTGCCATCATAGGTTAGTCTCACTTGTTCTAGAATTTCATATAAGGGGCGCCTGGGTGGCTCAGTAGGTTGGGCGACTGCCTTCGGCTCAGGTCATGATCCCAGAGACCCGGGATCAAGTCCCACATCGGGCTCCCTGCTCGGCGGGAAGCCTGCTTCTCCCTCTCTCACTCCCCTTGCTTGTGTTCCTTCTCTGGCTGTGTTTCTCTCTGTCAAATAAATAAAATCTTAAAAAAAAAAAGAAAAAAAAAGAACTTCATATAAATAGAATCCTAAAATCTGTGTGTGCTTTAGTGTCTAGGGGTTTTTGTTTTGTTTTGTTTTGTCTTGTTTTTGCTCAGCAGTAACACCTGTATAATTCATGCATGTCTTATGCATCAGTAGTACATTTCTTTTTATTGGTGAATCAGATCCTTTTCATGAAAGACCACAATTTGTGTCTGTGCTGTTGGAAGAGGTCATTGAGGGGTTGGCCCCTCCGAGGGCTGACCTGAGCTAGATCCAGGCAATTAGAGGTTTTTCAGTCCCTTCCCTCATCTTGGAATGTGTGATCAATCGGCCCAACCTCACCATGGTGAGAGCCTTATGTTCGAGGACCCAGCAAGGAGTTAAATGGAATTTTTAGCCCAATCCAGGCAAGGCTGTTCTCTAAACTTGTAAGATGCTGGCCCGTGGTACGGAGACCTCATTTTGGTGTGAGGACAAGCCTCACAGGTAAGTTCCCTTGTTTGTTCAGCTGGCCGCCTTCCTGTGTCCCTTAGGCGGCCTCTTTCTGCTTTCCCTCCTTGCCCTCCGTGTCTGCGGCCCAGTTTGCAGACCCACAGTGGTTTCCGATTCCGAATCGGTCTTTTAACAGACAGGCATTTTTATTCGCTTAGGGGAATAGCAGTGGTAGATGTTTAACTTCATAAGGAACCGTTAAGTTGTTTTCGCAAGCAACCCTACACGTTTGCACAGACACGCGCGCAGTGTGTGCGGGGTCTGGTTCTGGCTGCTTTCTGTCTCCTTGACATGCCGCCTTGTCCGTCTTTGTGCCATCTTTGAGTGCATAGTTCTGTCTCCTTATTGTTTCGATTGGCATTTTACCAGGGCTAAGGATTTCAAGTCCTTTTCTAGGGCCTTGTCAACAGTTTGTCTATCTTTCGTAGTGAAGTATCTATTCAAGTTTTGCTCATTTTTAGAGGATTGTCTTTGGTTATTGAACTGTAGGAGTTTATTGTATTTTCTGAAAGTAAATTTCTTGTTAGAAATATTGTTTTATTACTATGTTCTCCCAGTATGAGCCTTACCTATTCATTTTTTTAATGGTGTCTTTTGATGAGGAGACATTTTTCATTTTGATGCGTCTAAAGTGTCAATTTTTTCTTTTATGATTATTGCTTTGTGTCTTGTTTAAGAAATGTTTGCCTTATTCCAGGCCACAAATTGTGTTCTGTGCTTTATTCTAAAAGCTTCACTGTTTTCACTTCTGTAATTAGGTTTATGGTCCATTTCAAAATAATTCTTATTTGTATGAGAGTAAACAGTTTATTTTTTATGTGGCTATGGCATTGTTACAGCATCATTTTGTTAGAAATACTTTCTTTTCTCCAAGTTATTAAGTAACCTTGTAGTCTTTGTGAGTAATGAACTGACCATGTAAGAACTGGGTCTATTTCTGTACTCGATCAGGTTCCACTCATCTATTTGCCTGTTATTAGGACAATATCAACTTGATTATTGTAGCTTTCTGCAAAGATTTAAAGTTATGTGATGGAAGTCCTTCAGTTTTTTTTCTTCCAAGACTGTTGGGGCTACTCTATGTCCTTTGAATTTTTATATAAGTTATCAAATCAGCTCTTCAGTTTCTATAAAATGCCTGTCTTTGATGTATTCTGTAAATGCTTATAGATGGCTATCTCCATTTGATACCACTTTCTTCAAATTTGGCTGTCTCCAAATATCCCCTTTTATAAGGATAACAATCTGTTGGATTTAGGCCTGTTTTAATCTCTCTTTAATTTGATTATAGTCCTAAAGACCCTGCCTCCAAATGAGGTCCAAACCCTGTAAAAATGAGCAAAACTTGAAAAGATACTTCACTATGAAAGATAGACAAACTGTCGACAAGGCCCTAGAAAAGGACTTGAGATAATCTCCTGATATGAGGTCCTGAGGATCAGAATCTTAACACAATTTTTAGAGGGATGAAATTCAACCCATAATACCTCTATTGGCTTCTCAGTTACACCTTTTTGGATTTACTTCTCTTGGCTGCTCTGGGAGCGCATATCCCCAACTCATCACAGCCTATGTAGAGGAGATGTGAATATTCAGTAGTACAGCGCCGTGTGACCTTCTGCCCAGCCTTTGTGCTATCACCGTGTATGTCACGTACACATCTAAACCTTACAGTACAGTATTGCAACCTTCTCTGTATACTTTCAAAGGCTCTAAAAAAAAAACCAGTGGAATAAAGCATAATATCTTATAACTACCCATGTACATGCATTTTTGATGTTCTTCAGTCCTTCTTGTAGATCCAAGATTCCAAACATTGATTTCTTGCAGCCTAAATAACTTCCTGTAGCATTTAAGTTAGTATAATCTGTCAGTGAGCTTGCTCTTCTTGTCTTTATTATTCTTTCATTTAAAAATATTTTCTCTGTCAATTGATTTCTGTGCTGATAATGTTTTCTGGTTGTCTTTTGGCTTCTATCATTTCCATTATTTATAGGACATAAACCATCATTCATTCATGTATTTTTCTTCTATGAAGACATGGATGTTCTCTGGCTTCTTTAAAGATTCCCTCTTCATCTTTGGTTTCCACTATTTGACTCTGATTTTCTTTGAATTTATGTCCATTTTGGTTCACTGAACTTCAAGTATCTGTATTTTCACCAAACTTGGAAAATTCCTGGCCATTATTTACCCAAATATTTTTTGTCTCCAATTTGTTAAAATTTTCTGGTAAATTTTTCATCTCTGATATTATACTTTTAGTTCTAAAATTGTGATTTGGTTATTTGTGTTTCTTTTTCCATTTTCCACATACCTTCATTCCTTATGATTAATTTCCTTCAAATTATTGAATGTATTTATAATTGGTACTTTGAATTCTTATCTACTAACTCTAACCTCTGAGTCATCTCTATGAAACTTTTTGATATTGAAATGTAAATTTTTTTATACCCACCATTTGCATCGACATGGATGGAACTGGAGGGTGTTAAGTGAAATAAGTCAAGCAGAGGAAGACCATTATCACATGGTTTCACTCATATGTGGAACATAAGCGATAGCATGGAGGACCATAGGGGAAGGGAGGGAACTCTGAAGAGGGAAGAATCAGAGAGGGAGAAGAACCATGAGACACTGTGGACCATCAGAAACAACCTGAGGGTTTCAGAGGGGAAGAGGGTAGGGGGATGGAGTAACAGGGGGATGGGTATTGAGGAGAGCACCTGTTGAGCCCTGGGTGTTACATGTAACTGATGAATCATTGGACACCACATCAAAATGAATGAGGTACTACATAGTGGCTAACTGAACATAATTTAAAAAGTGCAAACTTTTTGAGCCCAAGTATTAAAGCAAACATTTTTTTAAGTCCTAAAAGAATCCATTAATGTGATACATAGATGCACATACATATATACAGCATCGGGATATCAGTAACTACCTTCTGAATTAAATGGATCTGGCTGAACTGAATTAATTGGTCCATGTACATAACAATTGTGTTAAACTATTAAAATACCCCATGATGACATGAGTTGGAGGATTTTAGAGATAGAAATTTTGCACAAGCCATTATTTTTAGTAGTTTATGTTTGCCACTATCTGTAGATCTGAATTGCTGAATTAGGCTTTAAAATGTTGTATTCCTTCTCTTGGGGTTATGGCTGCAATTTAAGGTGGTGTCACCAGGTGAATGCTCATTCCCTGGTTGTTGCCATATAGGCCATTACTCCAGGGTCTAGGATGTCCAGCCAACACTAAATATGCCAATATTGGTGGCAATTCCAAACGAATGCTAGTGACCACCTGGAGTTCAGTATTAAGATTCTAACATTGAATTTAGGGTAAAGCAGGAAGAAATGACAAGCAGCTCGTCTTACCTTCCATAGGTTCTCAAAAGGGAAATAGTGCCATATATCCCATAGGTTTCTTACTTTGACCTTGATTTTCTACCGCATTAGTTACTGAGAGACACGGCCTGTGTTAAGAGTTCAGTTTTATTTTCTCTTCGGTCCAGAAGAGAGTCCCAGTCAGTATTCTACCTAATGAGGGCATAAACACTACTTATGTGAATAGGTAACTGCAGTCTTAAACTTCAACTGCATAAAAGCAGAAAACCTATTTTCAAACTTTTTGCTTCCCAACGTGGTGTCTAGGAACACATTTATGGTGAAAAAGGAAGCTTGGGGCTTGTGTGAGGGAGTTTGCTTCTCTGCTAATGCCCTAATTTTAGCCAAGAAGGGAATTACTGAGAATTCTTTACCATAGGCAAAGTAAATTCTCAAATGCCTAATAGCACACATAGTCAACTCTGGGGCCTTGCCAATATCTTTGTAGCATAATGTTGCATTTAAATATGCTTTTTAATTTTCTGGTGATGCATGCCTATAGGGAATGCTCACAGCAGACCTTGCCTCTAGAGAAAAGGTGATAAAATCTTAAGTGAAATTAAGGAATCATGACCAATTTGAAAAAAAAAATTACCTTGGTTTGGGGAATTTTAGTCTCCACATTCACTTCCTTACACCTCTAGAAATAAGCTAAGGACATCCAATGAGGGGGTCACTTGCCAATAAATGTATATCCTCCACACACACAGTTTCCTTTAAAACCTTGAGAAAAATTTTAAAAGGGTGACATCTAATTACCTTTTAAAATGTAACAAGGAAAGAACCATGACTACTTAAATGTATCTAGAATAAAATATTTGAAAACTGACTTGAACTCCATTGCAGCTCTTACTCATTTGTTAATTCTGCCAAGACTTACAGAGTACTCAGTCATTACGGGCCAGGAACTATCCTATATGACAAGACTGCCCCTGGAGGGGTAAGAAGAGAAGAAAACACACATATCAATGCAATGTGTCACCTGCTCCACCAGGTTTGTGCAGTGTCATGGGATTCCTTTTGCAAAGTAACACACTCAGCTTCTTAAGGTTTTCCTCCAATGCCGGGGCAGGTGCTCGCTTCTAGTGAACTTTTAGGCAAAGCTCAAGCCATCACTACAAAATTCTGTGTTTGTCTAAGCTTCCCTGTTACTAAATTTAAAAAGTTTGTCTCAGAAGCAACCAAGATGGGAACATCTAGAGTGCTCACTTCTTCCGAGAGTTGAAAATTGACCAGGCATTGAGCCTCCAGGTACTTGATTGATCTGACTTTGGATTAGATGCCCATTCTTGAATCAGTCACCATGTCCAAGGCAAACTGGTGATAGAGAAGAGGGGAGTATATGAAATTGAAGCTTGGTGTAGGTATAAATTTCCTATCCTGAGTGGTTTGGCAATTTGAGATCCCTTTGACGGAGGGGGGGGGGATTAGGGGTGATGTATATTAAAACGACTGGTGAATGCCAACTAAGATGTTCACCATGATCTTATGTCCACTCTTCACATCCACATCCAGCTCGGCGAAGTCCAGACTCCACAGGGTGCATGTAGGAACCTTGGGAAATTGTCCTCTGGGTTATCTTAGGGTTCCCTTCCTACTGATACCAGCCAGTGTGGTGCCAGTCTATGATCTTTCCAATATGAACGCAACCCAGTCACCAGCTCATCAAATGGGTAAGTCTGGGTATGTTCATGCATTCAGTATTGCTTTATTCTATAGTAGGGAGGGTGCTAGTGCTATTGAAGAATGTTTAGCATGATATTGTTTCTACAGGCAGAATATATATTTTAGTGGAAGAAACAAGTAAATAAATGTAAAATGGGAATGAAAGGTTGGTGGAGGTACAGTGCTAAGAGAGCACTTAGGTGGAGTTTTGACCTTGGAGCATCCAGGACGCTCCTTAGAGGAAGTGAAAGCTGGATAATCAAGAATAGACACTAGGTAGGTGAATACGTGGGAGAACATAATCCTTGTCAGAGGGAACATGCGGGTTTTTCACCTGGTGAGCTTTGGGCTTCTGTCAGAATATCTCACAGGAGGTTACTACTGAGTAACGATCTGCTATTCATTCTTTTTACCAAGAGAAAACCAATTTTATTCTAGACTGAAATGTGTTTGCTATTAAATCTAACTAAACAAGAAGCCCATTAGTCTGAGGTTGCTCTGATGGTAAGGAAACTAAAACCTAAGCTTTTAATGCCTCAAAGTCGCAAATTTGAAACCTGAGAACAACCCACTCGCCAACAGCCAAGGAGTCCTAAAGTGATAGTCGGTCATCTCCTCGCTTTGCTGCTGCTTTTTCTCTAGAAAGCACCCCGGCCAGGCTTCTGTCAGTGGAGTACTCCTAACCACTGCGGTTTCACAACTGCCCAATTCAAATTGATTTGTGCTCCGATAAACTCTTAACATCTTAAATGTGCTTCATTTTATCTGTTATCACTACTGAAAGATATTTCCCTTTCAAGATATCCCTCTAGTCTCTTTTTCTTTTCTCAACAGAGAAAAAGCCAAACAAACCCAAAATTTGCCAAGAAAAGAACAAAGCCCAAAAAGCAGTACTTCTAAAGGCAGTGAAAATTAGTTTTAGGAAGTAGCTTCCTTGGATGAAGACATTTTTCAAAGTTTCAAAGCTAATGAAACAGATGAAAAATTGTTTTGTTATAAAACTAATTTGGCTAACCAAAATTCATGTTCCCTGAATACTTTTTCCCCCATTTAAACACCCTTGACTTTAATATTAGTTAAAATTCAGATTCCCCTGGAGAACTTTATTTTATCCTCACAATTGAACCTCATTAAAAATGCTTAATTAATGTTCTCAAATATTCAAATGAAACAGAATTTGCATTTCAGTGCTTTGAGTCCTAGATGGAAATGATCTCTAAAGTCCATTAAAGCCTTACCATTATGCTTACTAGGCAGGTCTCCTTTGTACTAATGAGGTTTTAGCAAAGGCATAAAAGGTTAAGTGATTAGTGAGGGAGAGGCTGGGATAATGAAGGTGGGGACTGTTGCTGTTCTTTCTCCTCTAAGCTGGTATTTGCCTTAACTCAGTGTTTCTTTGCATGACAAATAGATCTCCTCAGACTTTATTCAAGATTTCAGTGGGGTTCCTTCAGTCAGAGGTCTTTACTTCCCATAATTATTGTAACAAAAACCTGTCCCCAGTTATTTAATTATTCTTAGGACCTTGTGTATAATAGTAAATGCTGCCTTATAGGAGAAACTCCCATTGATGGCCCTGATGGTATTAAGAATATGACTTCTGGTTTATGGAAGGTACTTTGTCTTCTTGGACACCATGGCTCATTTGGTATCAGGTTTAGAAATTCCCCTGCCTGATGGTGGGAGAAGGATTGGAAACTCTATCAGCAGTCTTGAGAGAGGAGTGAGTGGCAGATACAGTCTACAATGCGACTGTAAAGAGAAACTGAGATCAGAGATGCTTGAGTGATGAATGTCTTCAGGAAATCTAGGTTTCTAGTTTCTTCATGGGCAACAGTGGTCTCCTGCCTTTTTCTGTTTTTCAGAGACAAACATGGGTGCTCATTACATGCTGAAAATCGTAACCTTTAAAAACTAGAAGCTTCATTTGACACCTTTGATGAGGGAACAGAAGGCTAGGGGAGGACAAAGCAGAAGCTGCCCCCACCCCCATGTGTGACATTCCTCAGGCACTCCTGGCTGCCCTAAAGGAAAAGCAAATACTTAACTTGCAGAGATAACAATTCTGCAAGAACCCCTAGTCTCCCTCAGTTTACAAATGTCCTAGTGATTTACAAGGAAGTTCTCTTCCCAATAGCCTAACTTCCAGAGACCCAGTACTCAGCCCCTGAAGCCCCAACATCGCCCTCCCCTCCATAATATTGAGGGAGGCAGAGGGAAAGGTAAATAAAGTTGACTTTCTCCTAAACTTAAAGCACATTGACAAGGGTGGGTGATAGCAGGAGTATGACATTCCTCCGTGAAACTCCCAACTATTCAACTGTTAAAACCTTACTAAAAGAGAAAACAACCTTAACTTGACACATAGCAAAGCCTCTGGTATCCTGTGTGTCTTCTTTAAAACATGAAAAAGCTCTCTCAAACCCTCCCTTTTCTTTACCACGCCCAACCCCATAGGATATAATCAGCCACCCCTCACAATCCTGGGGCAGCAGCTCTGCCCACGGGTCCCGTCCGTCCCTGTGCTTTAATGAACCACCATTTTGCACCAGAGACATCTCAAGAATTCTTTCTTGGTCGTCGGCTCTGGATTCACTCATGAACCTCACTTATATTCAAAAACTCCATCACCTTGTTTATGCTTATCCCATCTTCATCTTCCTTTAGTGGGTCGTTGGTGGAAAGCTAGATTGTGAAGAAAGGAGGTTTCCCTGTAACCATCTCCAGGCCCCTGGGTGTCTGCAGGCTATCAGTGATCGCAGTGGTGATCACAGAAGTGATCACAGCTTCTGGGTGGTTCCTTTATTCAGGACACCAAGTGGTGCCTCAGCAATACTGTTTTCCTGGAAGGTCAGTTCTGTATCGTTCTGGGACTCCTTCCTGAAGGCCCTGCCAAGATCTTGCAGAGGAGCCCGCTTCCTCACCAAAAAAACCTAGTTGTGATTTCCCTCCCCTGGCCCGGCCATGGGCAATTACAAAGGCTTTACCAGGCAGACCTCTCAGGGAAAACTGCCCCTTACCGACCTATACACAAGATTTGGTGCACAACCTGTGTGTTATATCCTCTAAAGGAGTTGCAGTCAAGACTGGCCCCCTAGTCCTAGTCTCCCATGCTCTTAAACATATTAGCCTTCCTAGTCCGGGGGCCTCCATTCGGAAGTCTCTTGATCTGGAGCCTTCTTGCCACATCCTGTTCACGTGCTTCTGCTGAGGCCTCTTTATGGGGGAGAGAAGGAAGAAGGCTTGGAGATATTTTTTCCCATTCTGACTTAATACCCAGTACTTTTCTACTCCAGCTCCTCTGCTCCTGCTTTACTCCCTTACCCCCAGAGCCTGGAGAGTTTCAGGAGCCTTGTGTTTGGAGTTTCCTCAATAGTGAGACCACCCCCAGCCCTCCTCCCTTTTCCCCCCACCCAAACCCTCTCCTGGGTCTACCCCATGTACTAGTCTGTCATTTGGCCCTCTACCAGTGCACCTGTCCATAGGAGAAAATAGAATGCATTGGAGAGTCGGCACTGTCCAGTTTTAGCCTTTTGTTTACATTATCACAGTTAAGTGGTTGAAGGCTTGATTGTTACTTCTACTTTGGCTTGTGGTTTTAGTCAGCTTCTCTGACCCCTGAGAGCTCACTTCTCTCAAGTTCTACTGAGGTCCTCACACTGTTACTGGAGCAACTCAATGGTTTTGTTAAAATAGCTTGTACAAAATCCCCTCCGATTACAGATCGCTGGAGTGGTTTAGTTTTCCTCTGCTGCACCATGAGTGTGACAAGATTTGTTGCCTGGAAGTGGAGCTGCTTTGGCTTAGTGGTCCAGCAGCTGTTGCAGTCTGCAAAGCTGATTACCCTCGCCATGCCACGAAAAACACTTGGTAAAACGAATACTGTGGTACCTGGGAAGCAGGTGGACTACTGAACCTGAAGCTCTAAAACACTAAATCAGCAAAAGTTGGAATGTCCTTGAAAGCATCAAGGAGCATGTATCACTTACCAAGTTTTAGGAAGAAAGAAACTGAAGTAAGAATAAACTCACAAGCAGGGATGAGAAGAACATAGCTCTGTGAAAGGAGGATTTTTCCCAGCTGTGACCTATTAATACTGATAGTGCAGTATTTTGGGACTTTACAGCTTAGAAAGGTCAATTGCTTCTGTGTTTCAGACTGGAAGATAAAATCGTGATCTCAAGTTTATTTAAAACTCCAAGTAAGTATTTTGGGCCAGAAAATGGGAGCCATCTCATGGCCAGATTAAAGAATAGCCAAACACAGAGACCAGTGGCCGACAGGTAGGAGGTTCAGTACTGGTTGTTATTGTTTGGGTTTTTTTCTGTTTTTTTTTTTTTTTTTAAGATATTTTTTAAGATTTTTTTAAAGATTTTTTTGAGGTAGTGAGTGAGTGGGGGAGCAGAAGAGGGAGAGGGAGAGGCGAAAGAGGCGAACTCCCTACTGAGCAATGCAGCCCCACTCAGGCCCTGATCCCAGGACCCCCGATCATGACCTGAGCCAAAACTAAGAGCTGGCCGCTCAATGGACTGAGCCAAAAGCTACAATTTTTTTTTTTTTAATTAGAATCTTGGAGCTTTTGTTAAGAGACTTAGTTTCAACCAATAATCATTTCTAATGGACAGTGTTGTCTTAGCATTTGTGAATACAGATGCTATCTCTGATGTGGTTTTCTAGTTGATAATTCAACAGAAAATCAAACGACCAATAAACACATTTAATTAAGCAGGTCATCAACCTATGTAGGTAAACCAACATGTTATACATTGTCCTGGAATGTATTATATAGTTGGTATTACAAAAATTCAAAAAGCATTGAGGATGTGCTAGTGTGTAGTAGGGCCACCAAAAGAAAATACTACAAACTGGGTGGCCTAAACAATAGCAATTTATTCTCCATAGTCATTAAGGCTGGGAAGTCCCAAGATCAAGGTGTTGGCAGATTTGGCTTCTCCTGAACCCTCGGAATAATGTCTTCCATTGGCAGCCAACTCTCATCTGATAGGAAAGCTATAGGTTCAACATCAGGATGTGGTTGTCAGCAAATGACTGGCAAAGTTAGCCTATTTAAAAAGAAAAACCACATTTTTATTAAGGGAAAATAAAAACTAGAGAGAAAAAGGAATTTTCAAAGTGAGGATACATTTGAAAAATGTAAGAAAAGAGAATCTCTTGATGCAGTTTGATGGTCATGAGTTTTTATTTTAATTTAGATTTATTTGAAAAATGACTTTCAAAGGTAAGAGGTCTTTGACTTTCCACTAAATATCCGGAAACCAAAGGGCTTTCTTTCTTCAAACTTGGGACTAAAGTAATTCTTTACCAATTTGACAGTGTCTTGGAGACATTGTTGGTTGTCACAACTTTGGGGGGTGGTCGTGCTATTGGCATTTGGTGGGTAGAGGTCAAAGATGCGGCTAAACATCCTACAAAGCACATCCCAGCCCCCATAGTAAAGATTTGTCCACCCCCAATTGTTACTAGTACAGAGATTGAAAAAAGCACAAGAACCATAGACATTTTTAATGTTTCTAATTCCATTCTCCATAAAAGGAATCATGAGTTTCTGGAAAAATGACTGATTCTGGGACTAGTGCAAGAAATAGACAAGATAATCCTGGAGTATCTGGTGGTGCCAGAAAGTTGGAAAGTACTCAAAATAAAATGGGTATGTCAAGGAGATGTAAGAATGAACTGAAACAGCTCCCAGTGGCCAGAGCTGATACAATTTGAGCAAAAACTTATTTTTTTGAATATAACATAAGGCATAAAATATCTGATAGTCAATAATGACATAAGTTAATGATTGAAGAAATAAATAAATGGAGGGGCTTAAGCAAATCTCCCCCGTGGGAGAATTCCAAACAACTTACATAGATTCTTGCCCTGCAGGAGGTGGTCATAATTCTACATTCCCAAAGTATGGGCTTAGGAGTGTGTACTCCCCAAGAGTATAGTCTGGGGAGGGGGAACAAGTGAGGAACCTTACCATGGAGAGACTGATAACCACTACATCAGCTAGGTGATCAAGGTTAATGTTAATAGTGATAAATCACGTGGTTTGTATGATAAATCATGTGGCTATTGATATGATGTAATGAAACATGTAAATGAGCTCTGTGGTCAGCCTTCTCCAAACCCATAACTCCAGTCTAAAAGGAAAAACATAATAAAAATCTTGAGAGATATGCAATGACATATTTGATTTATTGTTCCTTAAAATTGCCAAGGTCAGGGGTGCCTGGTGGCTCAGTTGGTTAAGCCACTGCCTTTGGCTTAGGTCATGATCCTGGAGACCCGGGATCGAGTCCCACATCGGGCTTCCTGCTCAGTGGGAAGCCTACTTCTCCCTTTCTCAGTCCCTCTGCTTGTGTTCCCTCTCTAGCTGTGTTTCTCTCTGTCAAATAAATAAATAAAATCTCTAAAAAAAATTGCCAAGGTCATCAAAAACAGAGTATGAGAAATTGCTAGAGCCAGTAGGAGCCTAAAGAGAAGGACAACTAGACAGAATCATGATTGATGGGATCCTGGAACAGGAGAGACATTAGACACAATGGAAATCTAGACAAAATATTGACTTTAGATAAAAAGATAATGGTGGTTTATTAACTAATTTCAGATGTACCATATATAATAAAGAATCTGACTTTGTATGTTGATGTCTGCTTTATCCCTCCATCTTCTGACTCACATCTGGGAAACTAGTAAGAAAGTGAAGATTCTCCCTCCTTTGGCACTGACTACACACAGTAACTTTCACCCTGGTCCAGTCCTCTAACTACAATAAAAACCCTTAGCCATGCTCCTTTCTCACAGCTTTCAAGCCATTGGAACCACCTTGAAAAGCATCCTACTCTCCTTAGAAAGTCTTCATATATAAGCTATAACATTTTCATGTGTGTGTGACACCATCATTCTTGACGTCTAAGCCAAATTGTGAGTAGTGGTCTATCTGGTTTCTCCTGCGTGGCTATCATACCAATGTAAGATGTTAATAACAGGGGAAATTGGGTTTGGTAATATAGAGAAACTCTTGCAGTTTTTTTTGAAATCTAAAATTGCTCAAAAATACTTCTTTTTTTTAAGTCTTTGTACCATAGTTCAAGATGATAGATATAACTGGGATCTGTTATGAACTAAAAGTTTTGTCCCCCTCCACATTTTTTTTTAAAGATTTTATTTATTTGACAGAGAGAAACACAGCCAGAGAGGGAACACAAGCGGGGGGAGTGAGAGAGGGAGAAGCAGGCTTCCCGACGAGCAGGGAGTCCGATGGGGGACTCGATCCCGGGTCTCCAGGATCATGACCTGAGCCGAAGGCAGTTGCTTAACCAACTGAGCCACCCAGGCACCCCGCCCCTACACATTCTTATGTAGCTCTTACACCCCTCATCCATGAGATGGTATTGGGATTTGGGCCCTTTGGGAGGTGAGGTTTAGATGAAGTCATGGGGTTGGAGACCCTACTGAAAAAAGAGAAAGAGACACCAGAGCTTCCTCTCTCCATTGTGTGAGGATAAGGTGAGAAGGCAGTTGTCAGCAATATAAGAGGGCCCTCACTAACAACTCAATCTGCTGGCACATTGATCTTGGACTTCCTAGACTCAAGAACTGTGAGAATTGTTGTTAAACCCAGCCAGTCTATGGTATTTTTGTCAGAGCAGCCTGAGTGGTCTGAGACCGGGTCTGTGGAGAACTTCCAGGTGAGACTTGGTGAAGAGATCTTTGAGTGTTGCTGAAAGATTCTTGTCCTAACACGAGTCAGATTCATTGAAGCCCAACTTTACTGTGAGGTAAATTGTGTTTCCTTGTGATTTACTGCTATTAGACAGTTTTACCCTGTGGGTAATAGACTTGCCTTTCTCATCAGTCCTAGTGATGGTGATTTCAGACAAATGGCTACCATTTGCACAGCCAACGTGTTTTGATCTGAAATATCAAACACAGCCAATGTGTTTTGATCTCACGATTATTACTCTGAAATGTCCTATCCTAAACATATCTCCGTAAATGTGATTTGTGCTGCTTTTGTAAAGGGCATGTGTAGCTCAGGGCAGAGGGTCTCATCGTCAGACAGAATGATTTGCTTTCACAGCACATTGTTTGTATTTCTATACATTGGCTTATTTGTACCTTAGGTAATAATGTGGTAATCTTGCATGCTAATGCCTGGAGATGTGCTAAGCCCTTTCCATGTGTTATCCCCTTTAATCCTCAGAGTATCTCCAAAGGGAAGCATCCTGTTTATAAATGAGAAAATTAAAGCCTAGGAGAGGTAAAATAACTTAAGGTTTCCTAGCTAAAAATTAGCAAAGCTGAATTCAGTCCCAGATAGGGGTGACAGCAGACTGTAAGCTTACCCCAATAGCACTTGTTTACCATTGCCCCTCCACTAAATTTAGATTCCTTTGAAAGTGAGAACTGTGTTCTATCCAATCTTTGGATCCCCAAACATAAAGTACAACCCTACTTGTAACAGCTGTTCACTATAGTCATTCTCGATTTTTCCCTTAATACGTCAACTTGGTCGCTCTGCTTAATCACATAGAAGGATAATCCTCCTAGTTATTTTCACCTTAAGTAATCATCATTTTCATGGGTAATACTGCTAGAAGCCTGAGCTTATAGAATTATGTAGAAGAACAACTCATCCTCGCTTGAAACTGGATAGTAATTACGTGCGCTGCTGAAACTTAGTTGTATTGTGGCCCCAAATTACTGCTTTACTGCTTGGCATTCATATCTCCCAGGGCTGGGATAGCTGTTCTTGTCCTCCTGCTTAAAACTCAGGCAGAGGAGAGGACGTCTTTAAGGGCCCTTAGGGAGAGCATGTGAAAATATTGTTTGTGTATCAATTCCAGATGATGGCCTTGCTGCCAGAAACTTCAAGGCCCATTCAAATTGCTACTAAGGTACCAGGCAGTTTTCTGTAATGAAGCAGTAGAGTCTGTAATAACAATTTTATAACTTAAAGTATTTCTGGATCAAGAGCCATCAGATGAATGTAAGGTCAGCTTCTGTGGATTTTTTAGTACTCTATCCTAATAAAATGAATCTTGTACAAAGTACTGTTCTTGCCGTGTCTGAAAAGGCACTTTGATGGTCCTAGATGCAATGTGGGTTAGGTCCTGCTTTCCTAGGTAATCAAAACCGGACAATGCCATTGCTATAGCTAATGTCCTACCTAAGTGAATGCTGAACTTACTCAGCTTTCTGAACTTTCAGCTAAAGCCAAAGCCTGCTGTCTTGCCCATGGTTCTCTCTGGCCTCACATGGAATGGAAATTCACTGCGGCTCTTAGAACAAGTTGAAATAAATTGCTTTGCTCTTTGTGATCCATGTGAACTCAGATACCCTTGTACAAAGATGGTCCTCAGTCACAATGAGGCCAGTACCTGAAGTGTGAGTGGGTGATGGATGGTGAACAAGCATTTTAAACATGAAGCCAAAGTCCCAATGTCCAGGCTTCATTTTGCTGCTGGCTACCTGCTACAATGGGAAGGCCTCAGTTTCCTCCTATGACTCAGAGTGGATGATCTCAGATTCTGACATTTTATAGTTCTGAAAGTGTATTGCAGGAATGCGAGCATGAAGTAAAGCCATGGACCCTGAAACCTTCATACTCCAATTTCATTAATTTTGAATTTCCATAGCTGATTTCAAGAGGGAACACTACTGCCTGAGTATGGTTTACGTACTTAGATTTATATTTGGAAAGAATTAGATTAAGGAAGATATATGAGTTTGGTCTTACGATTTTCAGAGTAAGTAATAAAGGGAAATTGATAGTATGGAGCTATGTGAACCCCTGGGGCTAAAATATATTTAACTTTTGGTTCAACTAAGAATTTACCTACCTAGTTGATTTTCTGGCACTAAATGACCTTTTCAAGGCTCTTGCTCAACTACTGCTTCAGAAAGTGCCTATTCTGGAGGTGTATCCTAGGTTTTCTATGTCCCCACCTAGAGAAAGAGATTGACCCAGTGAAAGTAACTCCCAGAAAGCCCTGAACTATAACGTGGGTGTGGGGAAATCCTAGAGCAAGGGGGAATTGGGGAAACGAGTGGTCAGAGAGGGTTTTGGAGCTGCTGATGGGATTTGGAAGTGGCTTTTTATCCAAAGAAGGAAGAATACAGCTGAAGTGTAGCCTGTGGAATTCCAGTGCGTTATGCCCAATGAAACACGAGCAGGGCTAATGTCTGTAGTACAAGCATACAAGTTTTCCTGCTTCTTTCAAGAACTTAGCATATACTTTGTTGCCTTTGGAAAACTATGAGGCTGAACAAATACTGAAATTATAATATTTTCCTGAGCGTCAGAACTGTGCTGAGTACCTTTCAGGTGTTACTCCACTCATTCATTCAACAAACATTCATTGCCAGACACAGTTCGGGTCTTGGAATACAGGAAGGAATAAAATATAATCTATTTCTTCATGGACTTTGTCGTCTAAAGCGTAAGGCTGAAGAGAAACCTGTAGTAAATACACTTGCGATTTAGGCAGCGTATTAAATGATGAGCAGTGGTTGAAGCAAATTGAAGCAGGAAAGTTAGGAAACATTGCTGTGTTGATAGACACACACTTGGATACCGGGTGGCCAGAGAAGACCTGATTGAGCGGTTGACCTTGGAATCCAAGCCTGAGGGAGGGAAGCGAGCAAGCCATGCAAATATCTGGGGGAAGAGACTTCCAGGCAAGGACCCTAGAATGGAGCTGGGCTTGTAATGATTAAGAAACAGTGGGGAGACCAGTGAGCTGCGGGCAGCAACAGTGCTGGGGGAGGGAAGGAGGAAACAAGGTCAGAGAGAAAATAGGGGTCCCATAATAGGGGGCTTGGAAGGCCCTGAATGGACTTCAAAAGTAGCCAGAGGGACTAAAGTAGAGGAGTGCCATGGTCTGACGCAAGTGTTCACAGGAATACGATGTGTGCTATGCTGAGAATAAGCCTTCCAGGGGCTTTTTTGAGTGGAAGCTCAGAGATCATGTAGGATAGGATTGCAACAATCTCAAGTGTCAGTGTGGTAGCAAGGAGGTGATAAAAATTGATCGGGTTCTGGTTATCTTGGAAGAAAGAAACTGCAGGGATTTGCTGACATTCTGTATATTTCATAGGAGAACAAAGAGTGAAGGAGGATTATGAGGTGTTTGGCATCAAAAACTCAAGACACTTGCGTCAAGGACAAGTATAATGGAGCGGGCGTGCAAGGACCTGGACGAGTCAGTGGATGCAGTGGGTTTTAGGGGAGTATCCAAAACCAAATTCCTGATATTCCAGATTTAAGATGCTTGTAGTGCATCCAGTTAGAGATTTCCAGTAGACAGTGAATATAGAAATACCTGAATCCTCCCAACAACATTGTGAGGTAGGTGTTGTTTTTATCCCAGTTAAATGTGTCCAAGAGCCCCTAGATAGAAAGCAGTAGGGTTGCCATTTTAATTTGGGTGGCTTGTTCCTCACTGTGCAAATCTGTCTTTCCCAACTCCTAAGCCAGTGCAAGAAAATATATACAGTCACGGTGACTGTAGAATAAGGAAATAGATTCAGATTTCCCAAGAATTTTTACTTATATTCAAATGCACGATACTAATATAGAAAAGATTTTCTAAATTCAAATGGTGGTCTTTATAAATTAACATTTAATCCATGGAAGAAATGCTTATTCAATATACATTCCAGGAGTTCTGGATAAGGCGTCTGTCCGTCACCAACTCAGTGGACATTGAGTCCCTAGTGTGTACCAGGTGTTGCAGTGCGGATAAGCTTGAAGTTTCTTCCCTCAATAAACTTAAACTCTGGTGAAAGAAAACAACATAAGCCTAATAACTGCATGTACGAATGTAAAATTCAACTCTAAAGAGAGTTGTGGGGGAAAAGATCCTAAACCGAAGAGAGATTACATACATACAAAGGTCAGGTGCAAGGAATGAAAAAAGAAATTTACAGTTTTTCACGTGCTGAATTGCACGGCTAGATTCCTGAAAGGTTTGTGAATCATGTAACTAGTGGTAATGTGTTCTTCCTCTCAGATGATGGAATTAATTTCTGTTTTTTTTTCTCTTCATGACATTTCAGCATAATTCTCTTCCCTATAGGTGAACATGCAGTTATTACATTGATAGTACTTTTTGCTGTGACATGGCTGCATTCATGTTGATCATGTTGGGTGCCAGGTCTTATTTTCTTGCATTTATGAAAATAAGATACTCATTCAAAGACAATAAGCAGTTCTTTCATAGTTTATAGTTTATGAAAGACTTTCACATATATTATGTTACTGAGCCTCCCAAAACTCAATAACAGGGTTTCTTAGCCTTGAATATATATTGCAATCAGCCCACGAGATCTTAAATCCTTTGACTGTCTGGTTCCTACCAGAGGCCCAATAAATCAGAATCTTTAGGATGGAAGGTCCTGGTATGGCTGGTTTAGAAAAATCCCAGGTGTTGATGAAATATGGCCAGACCTCATGAAATAGTAAAGCAGGTCCTACTATTTTCATGTTTTGGATGAGGAAATCAAAACCAAGTAATTCTCACAAAATCATGTCTTTCAAACTCAGGAATTCTTAAACTTCCCAGTGCCAGGATCCCTTTTATAATAAATATTTTGCAGTTCTTCCTTACTATCTTGAAGTTCATACATCATAATATACAAAATATAAATTTAAAATTCTATATGGAGTTGTTTTCTGTTAAGATACAGAAGTGAAAGAACCTCACTGTCAAAACAACAAAAGTTACAAAGTAAACAAAAAAATTACACATATAAAAAAAAATCCAAAATCTTTAGACACAAATCTCAGAAAAATTAAATTCCAGAAAGACTGGTTATTCTGAAGTGAGACATTTGTATCTGAGGCTGTTTGAGGTTCAAAATAGGTAGAGGAGAAAATCTGCCAAAGGACAATCTTGCCTTCTATTCAGAGAAACTAGTCAAACTTTTGGTGAAGCTGTGATTCCTTAAGACACAAATCCAAAACTGAACTCATGAAGAAATGGAAAACCTTAATAGACTTACATATGAAAAGATTGAAGACATTGGATTTGTTGTTTGAAACCTTATGGCAAATAAAACTCCAGGTTCCGGTGGGGTCACTAGTTGAATGATAACAAACGTTCAAGAAAAAAAGACAATTATCTCCTATAAGCTTTCAGAAAATAGAGGTGATATTACTGTTTAACTCATTTTATCAGACTTGTGTAACCCTGATACTAACATCAATGAGAACATTACAAGTAAAGACCAATACTTAATATGGACTCATTAATACTAATATGTTAATGCATAAGTCCACAGAAAAGGATAATTCACGAATAGGATAAATAAATAGGATAAAACCTCATAACCAC
This sequence comes from Spilogale gracilis, assembly GCA_004023965.1. Lineage (NCBI taxonomy): Eukaryota > Metazoa > Chordata > Mammalia > Carnivora > Mephitidae > Spilogale > Spilogale gracilis. Next base: position 910 of record PITA01021132.1, on the reverse strand, counting down.
TTGGAATTTATTCCTGGAATGTGCAGTGGGTTCAACATTCAAAAATCCATCAATGGCATTCACAGAATTAATACGTCAATGAGAAAAAAAGTATATGTTCATCTCGATATGGAGAGAAGATATTTGACAAAATTAATATCTACTTATCCCCAAACTCTCAAAATAGAAATGGCAAAGAATATATTCAATGTAACAAAGTGCATGGATGAAAAACCTACAGCTAACCTTAAATTTAAAGAAAATATATTGAATGCTCTACCACAAAGATGAGTAACCAATTGGAGGTTTATTCTTACCTTCTTATTTCACTTTGATCTGGAGTTCTTCACTGGAACAGTAATAGAAGTAAAAGAAATAAAAGGTTAAACAGTTGAAAGGAAGAAAAACCCTTTTTTGCAGATGACATGATTGTTTATAATAGAAAATCCTAAGAGATCTATAAAAAGTAGAATTAGTAAATGATTTTACCAAATTATTGGGAACTAGGTCAATATTCAAAAATTGTATTGCTCTACACACAAACTAGAAAACAAAATTTAAAACAATACTAAGTACAACAACATGAAATATTTTTAGGATCCATAGAAATGATGTAGAAGTTCTCTGCAGTGAGAGCTACAGCATATTGTTGGGAAAAATAATGCTTATGGTCCAGAAGTTGTGAAGATGCCCATTTTTCCCCAACTTGGTCCATACACTCAAAGTCATCCTAGCCCTAACTTTTTTTTGGGTATAAATTAACAAAATAATGCTTGAACTTACGTAGAAATGCATATATCTTAGAATAGTTAACAAATTTGAAAAAAGATTAGATGGATTTTACCACCTAATGTTAAGACAGCACTGAGCCACAGTGGGCAACATGGCATTTATGTAAGGAGAAAATAGAACAAAGAGTTCAGAAGTAGAG
>PITA01021131.1:0-33359 GCA_004023965.1 Spilogale gracilis | reverse complement strand
AAGATCTTTTAAAAAAGATATTATAAAAAAAGATTTTATAAAATCTTTAAAAAAAAGATATTATAAAAAAAGATTTTATAAAATCTTTCAAAAAAAGATATTATAAAAAAAGATTTTATAAAATCTTTCAAAAAAAAAAGAAAAGATTTTATTTATTTGACAGAGAGAAGCACAGCCAGAGAGGCAACACAAGCAGGGGTAGTGAGAGAGGGAGAAGCAGGCTTCCCGCCGAGCAGGTAGCCCAATGTGGGACTCGATCCCGGGTCTCCGGGATCATGACTCGAGCGGAAGGTAGTCGCCCAACCAACTGAGCCACCCAGGCACCCTTCACTTTTACTATTCTTTTTTTTTTTTTTTTTTTAAGATTTTATTTATTTATTTGACAGAGAGAAACACAGCGAGAGAGGGAACACAGGCAGGGGGAGTGAGAGAGGGAGAAGCAGGCCTCCCGCCGAGCAGGGAGCCCGATGGGGGGCTCGATCCCAGGTCTCCGGGATCATGACCTGAGCCGAAGGCAGTCGCCCAACCAACTGAGCCACCAGGCGCCCCACTTTTACTATTCTTAAGAGTGTGCAAGGCATTATATTAGGTGCTGTAGGTGGATATAAAGATAAGCATGCCCATTTCCTGCCCCCAAGGAGCCTGAAATCTAATAGGGAAGCAGGATGTAAGCAACTTTTTAAGTACAGTACAGAAATAAATGAACATTAAATCAGTGCATAAGTAGTACCCTTTTGAAAATCAGACAAAGACCCACTTAATTCTAAAAAGGATTAATGAAGTCCTTGCAAAAGAGGTAACATTTGATTTTCATCTTAAAAGGTGGAAGGGACTCTATTTTGATGGGGATGCTGGAGACCAGCAGGTTATATCAAGCTAAAAAATGAGAGCACAGTAAACAGGGAGCCTCCCCTGTTCCTATTAATTTGGTGAACATCGAGTAGATCTGTGTGGTTGAAGTGTAGGTTATATCAAGTATTGAAATAGAAGATCAGTATTGACATAGCAGATGAAAGGGCTGTTTAAGAACCAGATTATGTTCTTTGAATGCTATGCTTAAAATTGTGAACAGGGAAAAATCATTGCTGTTTTGCAGGAGAGCAGTGAAAGCTACTAATCCATATTGTAGAAAGATAGCTCTGGCATCAATAGGAAAGGTGGTCAGAGGGACACCTGAATGGCTCAGTTGGTTTAGCATCTGCCTTCAGCTCAGGTCATGATCCCAGGGTCCTGGGATCGAGTCCTGCTTGGGCTCCTTGCTCAGGGAAGCCTACTTCTCCCTCTCCCTCTGCCCTTCCGTCCTGCTTTTGCATTCCCTCCCTCTCTCTCTCTCTCTCTCTCTCTGACAAATAAAGAAATAATCTTTAAAAAAAAAAAGAAAAAGGTGGAAAGAAGTGAATATTTGGAAGCCAGGAAGCTGGGGTGGGAGGAGTCATTGCACTAGATCCACAGGCAAAAGAATGAGAGCCTGAACTCATTATTGAGATGAAGATGGAAAAGAAGGGGTAGATGACAGGTAAAATTTTGTAAAACAAAGCAAAACACATTTGGCATAGATTTGCCAAATTTTGACATTCTAGTATATAATTTTTTCACATCATAACTTTTTTGAAACCTGGCTGCATCTTACAAGTGATGGCATCTTACATTTGTAATTGCAGCATTTTTCATTCTTTTTTTTAGTGGTATAGAAAATATTGGTGCATCTTAAAATCTCTGGCCACTTAGACTTGATATATGATACCAGGATTTGGTTACCAGCTGGATGGTGAGGCTAAGTAAAAAGAGTGAGTCAGAGAGAGCCCTGAGTGTTTTAGTTAAAGTAATGAGGTGATGGTGCTATTAACTTAGATAAGAAGGATGCAGGAAGAGGAGCAAAGATGTGGAGGAGGCCAAGTTCAGGTTTGGACATGTGATTCAGGCAGCTACAGGATCCTTAAATGGAGTTGGCTCTGAGGCACAGATACAGTGATATTGATACCTTTTCTTTTCTTTCTCTTATCTTTTTTTTTTTAAGGGATTGCTATCTAGAGCCTTCTGTGTTTATGTCTTTACATTATTAAATCTTAGTGCCTGATTGAAACGTATACTAGGTAGCCACTATCTTCAGAGACAAATCTATGCTTATTGTAAGTAAAGGACTTACCCAAGGTCAAACAGCTCAACCGGCAGAGCTGGAGTTAGCTCAGAGCCTGAGCTCTGCCACTTAAACTGAGGACCAGTTACAGAGGGTTCTTAGGAGTTGTCATAGAAAAAATGTTAACATCATGTGATACATGAGATTAGGAGAGAAAATAGAACCAAGCCAGATAAGATGGACCAGGAAAAATACATTAAGAAAAGAAGCTGTACCATCTCCAGTGTTTTGACTATAAGCATCTCACTCTGATCCTCTTTTCATCACACCTACTCTCCAGCATCGCTTCAGCTTTATCAAGACCAATTCGTTGACTCTGTGAATATCACTTTTTCACCATCATATTACCATTTATATACTCTTGTCCCTTGTTAGCCATGGTCATTTATTATCATCAGTCCCTTTTCTCTCTCTTTCTCCTTGGCAAAAATCCAACTCTTGAGTAAACCCATCTACTTATTTGCTTCTTGCCTGAAACTGAACAGGTAAAAATTGGTGAGAAAAATACCCGTGTTAATTGGTTTTTGTTTATAATAAAAATCACACATCTCAAATAGGAATTCAGCAGTGTTCGGCAGTCCTGCTGTATTGTAAATTACCAGTAAATTTACTTTCTTGCTTTTCAAAACAACTGCTTTATTCTGTTTTCTCAAGTTGATATCCCTACCCACTTCTCACTTTCAGCTGGTAACCTCACCTCATATTTAATGATTAAAATATAAGCAGTTGGAGTAATTAGAACATGAGTTCTCTCATTCTTCCATCAACAGATCTTCTAACCTCTCTGCGTTTGTTCTCACACCCTTGCCTTCGCTTTTATTATAATGAAAGATCCTCAGTCCCGCAAAAGCCAAAACTTCTGCTTTGTGCTTTGGGTTTTATTCCCTCTTGACTTCTTAGGGACTTTGTTGCCTGCGGCTCTAATCCCTCTTCTTCTTCTTCCATCATTAATAGCCCATCTTTACTGTATCATTCACATTGGCATCTCTTACCATGGTCTTAATTCTTAAACTCACTCCTTTACAGCAAAACATGAAGGAATTGTCTGTATTCTATTGTCACGTAACTTTTCACTGTCTCTCTCAACCTTCATTCAAGTTTCCATTCTTACCGTTTACCTTAACAGCGCTTGTCAGTAACAGATCACAATGACTTCCATGTAATTAAATCCCATAGTCATTTCTCTGTCCATATCAAGCTCATTCTTTTTTCTTCTGTCATTCTCTTTTCTTCCATTTCCTCCCCTCCCCTAGCCTACCCTTAACCTACCCTTTCCCAGGCTCCATGCCCAGTGAGGAACCTGACACAGGACTTGACCTCATAACCCTGAGATCATGACTTGAGCTGAAATCAGGAGTCTGACACTTGGGTGACTTGAGTGCCCCAAGCTCATTCTTTTATTATTTGACATGCTTGGCCACTGTCTTCCTCTTGAAAATCTCTTTTCTTGGCTTCTCTAAGACTGTTCTGTCCTGTCCTTCAGCACAGTCCCCTCCTTCTTAGTTTGCTTTGCTGGCTGTTCCTCCTTTTCCCTTCTGCTTGCTAGAATGCCTTGTCTCCAGCTATTCTGCCCATGGAGGGATCTCTTCCAATCCTGTTGATTTAAATGCTATCATTTTTTACCTTACTTAATGATTATACCAACCAGTGAGTTATCCAAAACCATTTTTAGGGGGAAATACTTAACTTTTGTTGTGGAAGCAGTTACATAGAAAATACTGATTGCCTTTAAGTGTGCTTCTAATGAGGGAAGCCTGTAAGAGGTAGGGGAGCATCTTGAATCTTTTTTAATGTGCATAATTTTTTAAATTTATGATACAGTGTTCCAAGATCCGTTGTTTATGCCCCATACCCAGTGCTTCATGCAATACGTGCCCTCAATACCCACCACCAGGCTCGCTCACCCGCCTCTGCCTCCTCTCCAAGATTCTCAGTTTGTTTCTGAGTCCAAAGTCTCTTATGTTTTTTCTCCCTCCCCGATTTACTCTACTTCCCATTTCCTTTCCTTCTCCTACTGTCCTCTGTATTACTCCTCATGCTCCACAAGTAAGTGAAACCATGTGATACCTGACTTTCTCTACTTGGCTTATTTCACTCAGCATAATCTCTTCCAGTCCAGTCCATGTTGCTACAAAAGTTGAGTATTCATCCTTTCTGATGGAGGCAACAATTTTATGTTTTGACCATTGGCTTTCATCCATTTTAGATCAGTTCATGACATATATATATATAAAATCACTGCTCCAAAAGTTTTCTTTCTTTGAGTTTCTTAATTTAGGGGTACATAAACTTCTAGGAGTATTGTAGGAATTTGGGTGGGTGTATGTGTGTTGCAGAAAGCTATAGGATAGATTCAGCAGTATCTTGTTGGTACTTAGTTGGGAAATTTTATGTTCTTAAAACATTTTATGATTGAAGATGAAATGAAAACACCCATGAATATATAATGGTGAACTTGGAAAAATTACATGACTTTTTAGGAAAGAACAGAACCTATAAAGGAAATTTAGACTTGTCTGTCTCTTGAGACTCTGACCAGGAATACCTTCTAGATAAGCATTCACCGCTTGCTTTAGGTAGGAGCACTTTGGAATAAGAGCATGAGAAGATGGGGCGCCTGGGTGGCTCAGTTGTTGGGTGTCTGCCTTCGGCTCGGTCATGATCCTGGTGTCCTAGGATCGAGGCCTGCATTAGGCTCCCTACTTGGCAGGAAGCTTGCTTCTCCCTCTCTCACTTCCTCTGCTTGTGTTCCCTCTCTAGCTGTGTTTCTCTCTGTCAAATAAATAAAATATTTAAAAAAAAATAGAAGAAAAGTACGAGAAGCTGTCCTTTATGATCTTATTCATTCATTCAAATGAATGAATTAGAATTGATTTCTTCAAGAGGAAGTCTAAATGCATGCTGAATCATCTTTTCTGTTTAGTTTTCTTTTTTTTTTTTAAAGATTTTATTTATTTATTTGACAGAGAGATAGATCACAGGTAGGCAGAGAAGCAGGCAGAGAGAGAAGGGGAAGCAGGCTCCCTGCTGATCAGAGAGCCCTATGTGGGGCTCAATCCCAGGACCCTGAGATCATGACCTGAGCCTAAGGCAGAGGCTTTAACCCACTGAACCACCCAGGCGCCCCTCTGTTTAGTTCTCATATGTTAATGTTCATAATCAAAGGAGCATCTCAGTGTTTGGAAAGCCAGGCCAGACTAAGGAGTCCTTGACAGTGAGACTTAAAATGATTTCCTGCCTGTCATGGATCTCTATACATCTGTGATTTCTTTGAAGGTAGAGACCACTTTCAAATTAATGAATACTCACTATCTTTCTGAGGCAGACATAGAGCAACACAAATGTCTTCTCTGCAGAAAGTGGTTTGTGACCCAGCAATTGCACTACTAGGTATCTACCCCAAAGTTACATAGTGAAAGACGTTAAATGTGTAAACAAACATAACATCAGGTAGAAAACTAAAGTAACTTCTTCTATTTTCTGTCTTATAAAACAACTACGCACAGTCAAAACACCTAGTTAATCCTGACCGAGCCACCTGATTTCCTCACAATTTGATTTCCTTATTTGTGAGGTATATTTACTGTGTTTACCTCACAGGACTATTTAAAACAAACAAAAACACAGAGAAAATACCTGTGAAAGCCCTTTGTAAAATATAAGACTATATAAATGCATTAGTGTTTGCGCCTGTACAAATGGAGTAATGATTTTTATATTTGGTGTATGTCAGTATTTCTGTCAGAAGTGTTTGCTGTTTTAAATTATAAACCAGTGTTTTTATAAATCCTGAATAATTTCCTCCTAAAGCACCTACTCTGCTGTACTCTAGAGAAACTATTTGCTCTAAACTAAACCTATAGGGATTCTAGTTATGACTGTTGCCCTGTACTAAAAGTAATGTTTCTTTTTTCAAAGGTACGCCAGCCTGTCATATGCATCAACAACCATGTATTTTGTTCAATTTGTATCGATTTGTGGTTGAAGAATAATAGCCAGTGTCCAGCTTGCAGAGTCCCCATCACACCTGAAAATCCTTGCAAAGAGATTATTGGTAAGGGCCTGTTTTATAAACATACAGAAACAGATTTGAAACAATCTCTAAATAGTGTGTATTTGGCAGAAGACTGAAATAGACAATTTTCACTGATGCCATTTTGCCACTGTCATACTGGATGGATTGCTCATTTGTATAATCTGTAAGTGAACACATGAGGGGTACAAACCACTATGAGAAATCGTAGAACCTCGTGGAACCAGCATGGTAGAGGCTGTGTATGTGGGCTAAAATATTAATGGTTTAAAGCAGCAGATGCTAAAGGTCAAAAGAGGCCCATAGAATTCAGGCAGGGAAGTTCAGCTGGGAATATCAAGAAAGGCTTCATAAAGCAGGTGGCTTTACGAGATTTAAGAATGGATAAAATTCCAACTGGTCAAGATGAGGGAGAGCATTTCATACAGAGAGAATAGCAGGAGTAGGAAGTAGGAAAACACAAAGCATGTTTTTAGAAAGATCAGCAATTTAGTTTGGGTCTGACTACTGAAATAAAACCGAAAAGGTGAATTGAGACTCTAGTGCAGAGAATCTTGAGTAATAAACTAATTCAGGGACTTGCTCTGTGGGTGAATAGAAGAGTAAAGTGAGCTGACGGTTTTGAAAAAGGGAGTGGCAGGGTCCAAAATGTGCTTGAGGAATATTACTTGGGTGATGATATGTGAGTTGGGTTGAAGGGGAGAGACACAATGTGAGTGTGTCAGGTAAGAGGCTCTAGCCCAATTAAGGGAGAACGTGAGTCTGGTTTAAGGATAAAAAAGAACATTCAGTGTCATACCAAATGGGAAAAAGGGAGATAAAACTTGAACTAGAAGATCCTTGAAAAATTAAACATTTAAAGAGCTTTTTTAGTGTTTGGATTTTATTCTGTTCCTGTTAAGTTCTCATTCTTAGATTGTAAACATTAAAATGATTTTTACTTGTTTCTACTTTAGGAAAAATTGAAAGTGAATCATTGGCTTTGTTTAGAAAACACTTTTCAGAAAACATAAGACGTGATTATAATAATCCCAATTTAGGGAAAATGGACTTAGTAGGATTTTTATAGTGGAAATGGAAAGATAGCTAGATATATACTAGAACAGAAGAAGAACTGGTAGGGCTTTGGAACTAAGAAATCTGAGGGAGGAATTCGAGATTATTCCAAGGTTTCTTTTTGGTCCCTGGTGAAATGTGGTAGAGGAATATTTTTCTGTTGTGAACTTTGATGATTAAAATAATTTGAGTGTGTTTTCCTCAGCTTCTCTTCACATCCCTTCTCCTGCCTTCATATCTAAGTGATATTTCATAAATTCCTTCATGTAAATAGGTCATTCATCTTATATTTAGATAGAATGTCCTGAAAAAGAACATCTATAAAATGCCTTTGCTGTCATGATTCTAAGAAGTACAAAGAAAGTAACCACAGCATAGGTGAAGAGCTCTTAGGAAAAATTCATTTTGAGTGTGTTTATATCACGTTACGAGCATACAGCTAATGCTGTGATTCATAATCTATCGTAACTGGGTTAGATTCAGTAAAAAGATGTGTTAATCTTTTCATTTGTGTCACCAGTAACTACGTATGTTTGAAAAAATTAGCTATAATGTATATGTCATAATATGAACTCATATTATGATGTACATAGATAAACACTGGATAATTATGTGAAATTTAAATTGATAATATGGATAATATGTTAATTGGTTAAATATAATATAATTATTAATTTTATTATCATTTAACAGTTGTCTGGTATTCAAATTTTACAGTAGTCCAAATGTGATAATTAACAAAATATAGCCTATGCTTTCATTGAGTTTCCTGTAATAAGATATATAGGTAAGTAAACACCTGTGATATTTTACTGAAGGCATTATGGTGTTATTTCATTTTTATCTTAAGATTGAGATAGAGGAAAGCACTAGGTGGTAGCCCTAAGTGTGTATGAGGGGAAAGGGTAGAAATTAAGCTGGAGAACTGTATAATACAATAAGAAAACCGTTTATCTTTGTTTTCATACTGCCTAAATCAGAATGAAAGTTAGATTTTTTTTTTCCCTACTTGTAGGAGGAACAAGTGAAAGTGAACCTATGCTAAGCCATACAGTCAGGAAGCACCTTCGGAAAACTAGACTCGAGTTACTCCACAAAGAATATGAGGTAAATAATAATTATAATTTAAAATGAGGACAGCATTGAATTCAAGCTAAAACTGAGCTATCTCAGTCTCTGGACTTCTTAGAGTAAAGAGCCAATGAAATCTTATTTTAAATGCCATTTTAAAAATATCTTATTTGAGGGACACTTGGCTGGTTGTCAGTAGAGCATGTGATGTTTGATCTTCAGGGTCGTGAGTTCAAGCCCCATGTTGGCTGTGGAGCCTACTTAATATCTTATTTGATAAGTTTTTTTTTCTTTTTCCCTTTTCTATTTCAAATAGAGGACAGGAACAAATATAAGCATTTTCCCCTTTTTTAAATTTCAAGTTTATCCTAAACAGAAAAATCATTTTATAAGTATTTGCTTTCTCAAGTTGGGAGAGAAAAGAAACCCTCTGGTGAAAGTCAGTCTTCTGTGTCCCACAGGGCATCATGAGTACTCTGGTAAACAGTGATTCTAACTTTCATTCCATTTTGTTTCTCTGTAAATTCCCTGATAGTTCTATGCCTGATTAGTTTTCGTAAAATAAATAACCTGTGTCAGCTACTGGCAAAGAGATTTTGGTATGAAATATGCTGTTTTCCTTTTTTTTTGTTTTTATATTACTCAGTGAGGTTGTTTTTGTTTTTTAATAAATGTTTTGTATATTTGGGGCTCCTAGGGGGCTCAGTCGGTTAAGTGTCTAACTTCATGGGCTCAGGGTCTTGGAATGGAGCCCCATTGAGGGCTCCCCGCTAAGTGGGAATCTGCTTGTCCTTCTCCCTCTGCCTCTCCCCCCAGCTTGTGCTTGAGTTCTTTCTCTCTCTCTATCTCAAATAATACAATCTTTTTAAAAAATTAAGAAATTACATGTATTTATGTGCCCACATGTTTTGATATACATATCCGTAGTGAATGATTGTGTCAGTCAAGCTAACTAACATAGCCATCTCCTCACATACTTTTAGTTTTGTGGTGAGAACACCTGAAATCTACTCTGCTAGCAAATTCCAGTATTCAGTACAGTATTAACTGTAGTCATCATGCCGTACATGAGATCCCTAGAATTATTTATCCTACATAACTAAAACATTGTACATATTGACTCATCTCCTTTCTCCCACCTCCCCATTTCCGCTGCCTCTCCACCCTGGGTAACTACTGTTTAACTCGCTGCTTATATGTATCCAGTTTTTTTAGCTACCACATATAAGTGAGATTGTGCAGTAGTTTTCTTTCTTGTGAGGGCAATTTGATATGCTGATGGAAATTTTCCAAATTAGCTTCATGCTAATGGAATACGTTTGTTGTTTGTTCGTTTGTTTAAATATTTTATTTATTTATTTGACAGAGAGAGAGAGAGAGAGAGAGAGAGAGAGAGAGCGCTCTCCAAGGGGAGTGGGAGAGGAGAAACAGGCTCCCTGCCTAGTAGGGAGCCAAAGCAGGGGTCAATCCTAGGACCCTGGGGTCATGACTCAAGCTGAAGGCAGATGTTTAACTGACTGAGCTGCCCAAGCACCCCTGGAATATGCATGGTTTTTAAGCCCAGTTGTTATTTTATATTGACTACAGAGAGGATATTATTTTAATAAAATAAAAATAGAGATAATAATAAAGAGATTTAATAAAATCTCTTATTTAATACAAAATATTTTTAAGTTAAAGTATATGCATGGAAACTGCTTTCAGTTGCCTCAAAAATATTTTGAAATAAAGTGGGGATTAAATAAATGACTGCATAAATGTTCATATATTTTCCTATTCATATTTGTTTATTCATTAATGTACTAATTCCAATAAAAAACTTACTTTCTTATTTGTAATGCTATATAACTTGACATGTATGTAATTTAAAACAGTAAATAGGACTGTCTGTTAATTCTAAAATGTATTTTTGCATACTTAATATTTATCATACTTAGATATTTATCAGATTAATCCTTTAAGAGTTCATTGACTGTTGAACTACTTAAGGTTTTGTTTCATTTCATTTCTTTTCTTTTCTTTTTTTAAGACTTTATTTTATTTATTTGATAGAGAGAAACAGCTAGAGAGGGAACCCAAGCAAGGGGAGTGAGAGAGGGAGGGACCGAGCAGGGAGCCCGATGCAGGGCTCAGTCCCAGGACTCCGGGATCATGACCTGAGCCAAAGGCAGACGCTTAATAACTGAGCCACCCAGGTGCCCCTTGGAGTTTATTTTGTAAGAACAGAATTTCTAACAATCTTCATTTAAGATGAAATATCTATTATAGATTAATAAGTGGTATCACATGAAAGAGTTCTAGACCAAATGTTTAGTAATAGGATTTATGACAGTAGCAGTTCTGGATGGGGAAAACTAATACTTGAAATAGTCAAGGTGGTAATTGATGAACCAGAATGTAGAAAAATTAAAAGTAAAACTAAAAATGAACTACACATATTCTGAGTGGAAATTGGAAGGACATGGTAATGGGTTACACTCTTACTTCAAAATGCAGAAGCAAAAATATAAACATCAAACAAAATTATTATGACCTTGATCAACACTGTCTTTTTTTTTAATTCCCCTCACTAACGCAATTAAACACGACTAAGAATTTTCTTTTGCAAAGTCTGCTTCCTTGTTAAATTCATGTGACTTGTCTTGTTTTCTGGCTTTCTTCAATAAAATCAAAGATTCGACATTTTAATTCTTTCTTTCTATCTGTCTGTCTATCTATCTATCTATCTATCTATCTATCTATTTATTTAAGTAGTGGAGCCCAGTGCAGGGTTGAACTCATGACCTTTAGATCAAGAGCTGAGCTAAGATCAAGAGTTGGACAGTCAGCCAACTGAGCTGCCCAGGCACCCAAAATTTTTATTTTTTTAACCACAAACTATTATTGAATTAAAGTGAAAGCAGTGGAAATGCCAGTTTTTTGTTTTTTTTTTTAAAGATTTTATTTATTTGACAGAGAGAAACACAGCCAAAGAGGGAACACAAGCAAGGGGAGTGAGAGAGGGAGAAGCAGGCTTCCCGCCGAGCAGAGAGCCCGATATGGGACTCGATCCCAGGTCTCTGGGATCATGACCTGAGCCGAAGGCAGTCGCTTAACCAACTGAGCCACCCAGGCGTCCCAGAAATGCCAGTTTTTATCAGAGTCAAATACGTTTTGAGAATTTCATCTGTATGTGACTTTTTGCCTGTAAAACCATTCTGATGCACAATGCATCTGTGTACCTACAGCATTTTGAGTATAAAATTTAAAAACACATTGACCTCAATTTAGCATACATACATATTTATTATCTGTGTCTTTTTAATAGCCTTGTGATTCTCTTTCAGGATGAAATAGATTGTCTGCAGAAGGAAGTAGAAGATCTTAAGAGTAAAAATCTCAGCCTGGAGTCACAAATCAAGACTATTCTGGATCCTTTAACCTTGATGCAGGGTAACCAAAATGAAGACAAGCATCCAGTTGCAGATAATCCAAGTAAAATTGATCCAGAAACTATAGCAGAGTGGAAGAAAAAACTTAGAACAGCTAATGAAATCTATGAAAAAGTAAAAGATGATGTGGATAAGTTAAAGGAAGTAAGTACTGGTTGTTTTTAAGATTCTACTGTAGTCGTTTTTAAAATTCTGTAATTCAAGTACCTTCAAAAGTAAAAATAGCCATGTTATCTTCACTCATTAGAAGATTTTTGGAGAAGGACAAAAATCTCTGCTGGATGAGCATTTATAATCAGTAGAACTTTTTTCTTCTTAAATGTCATTAGCTTCCAAGAAATATCAGGTTGTTCCATTTGTGGCCATAATTGGAGAATGTAGTGCTTCTATATGAGTTTGCATCTTGTTGTACAAGAGTGACATCAGTTTAAAAGATCGGTTTCTATTTCACCTCTTTGTGGTTTGTTTTAATTTTTTTCTTAAGCTTATGTTAGTGACTGCCCTATATGAATGAAAACAAACACGTATCCAATTGCCTAACTATAAAGTGGAAGGTTTGGAACATATCTTTCCTAATACTACCATTCTCTGATTTTTAAGATTATAAGTAGTTAAGACTTAATGACTTATTCCAAGGAAGCTTTGTGTAGCTGCTTTAGCATACTCCATGTAAAAAAGTATTGTAGCTTATGAAGTGTGGGTTCTTTTTTTTTCAGTTATTCTTCCTTTCCTCCAACAAGATAAAACATAGGTGAAAAAGGCAACCTCTAGGATTTTTCAGTCTAGGAAAGAGATGAGATCCATGTCATCATTGGTATAAGAGGTTGTTATAATCAAGTGCCATAGAGTTTTGTTGCCCAGAGGGACCAGCCTTTGGTCTTTCATTTCATGTTTATCCACACGAGTCCTGCAGTGCTGAGTGGAGGTGGTTTTGTGGTATCCATGTCCACAACCACCCATTAACCTGTCTGCATTCCCTTAAAATATTGTTACTGTGTTGAATTACTGAATCCTGCCTCCTTGAAATCATTAATGAGCTCCTTAAAGAAGTACCACCACATACTGCAATTTAGTGTAAATACCAAGCCATCTTCACATACCTACCTATAAAATAAATGTTGTTTGAGCTCGGGGAAGGCCAAAATGAAAGAGGGAACTTAGTGCTTTCAGAGAAAAAAGAAACTACAGATATAATTGCACTGAGTTTGTTTCAAGTTTAGGGGAGGTGTGTAGTTTCTTTGGGTATTGAAGGCCAACATTAGCCTGTTGGTTTGTCCAAGAAGACGAAATAAAAAGGAAAGACAGCTGGAAAGTTACAGTATTATTAATTTACTTTGTCCCCTTTAACTTCCCGTTGTCTTTATTTATTTATTTAATATTTTATTTATTTAGTTGACAGAGAGATCACAGGTAGGCAGAGAGGCAGGCAGAGAGAGAGAGAGAGAGAAGAGGAATCAGGCTCCCTGATGAATAGAGAGTCCAATGTGGGGCTCCATCCCAGGACCCCAAGATCATGACCTGAGCTGAAGGCAGAGGCTTAACCCACTGAGCCACCCAGGTGCCCCTCCCTTTGTCTTCTTGAACTATCAAAAAGTTCTACCTCATCTTTTTTATAGTTATTAAACTTCATTTAAATTTTTGGCAATACATGCTTCTTTGAAAATGAGGATCAGTATGAAAACATTACTCTGGGCTTGTAAAAGTGGTGTAGAGTGTTTATGTGAAAGAAAAGTACATAAAACACAGTTTTTCTTTGCTCTTTTAAAGGTCACTTGTTAAATTCAATACCCAAAGCTACACTGAGACTCAGAATTACTTGAGATATTTAGTGAGTCTATTTTGGATGCCTAAATGGTATTAGGTGGTATTGGGTAGTACCAGGCAATAAACTAGGGCACAAATGATTTAAAAAAACGTAGAAGCAAAATTTGAATGTGAAGTACAAAATAACAGATACAGGAGTACGAGAGATTCAGACTACATAGCATGAGTGAAGTGGAGTTGTTTTCTGATGGTTCTAGGATTAGGTAGGTTTTGAAACCATTGAGGCCAGTATCATTACCCAATCAGTATTGCAAATGCAAAATAGTTATCTGAAGTCTTCATTACTCTTTTAGGTGCAACAAATGGGCAGAACTTTGCCCTTTGTAATCTTGACCCACCTAAACCAAAAATAGCTCTGATGGTTGGGAAAAAAAAAGAAAAGAAAAGAAAATACCTCTGATATCATTGAGGAACCAGCCAGCCCATAATGAGGATATTAGCGAGCCACAGTACTGGTGAAAGATCTTGAAATGTAGTGATATAATATGGAAGGGATGGGAAAAAGAAATCAAATGAGTTTCTAATTTAAGCTTGTCATCATCATCAAAAAGCATTCACTAAGTGCCTCTTCTCATGGTGCTATGTTTGAGAGCTTAATTCATTGTCTGTGTGTATGAGGAAGTAAATGACTTTCCTAGTATCTTCAGAGGGGCAGTAACAGTGTTTATCAGTCACTTAAATAATTAACCCTCCACAGTACTGGTTGGTTTGCAACCATGAGGATAAGCAGGTGCTCAAGAGCCCAAAAAAGAACCTCCATGAGTGTTAAGTACAAGAGCTAGCTAGCCTTTGTGCCCAAAAGAATGTTTTCAATAATTTTGCAAATGATTGCATATGGTATAATGTTACTGTCTTAGAATATTCAGTTATGTGAAAAAGGCAAAAAAAAATATTTGCCATTGGGGTAGTCCTTTAATGACTCTAAGCTAACTAACATAGTTCTGTGTATTTCCCTGGATAGGAGAATTGCAAAGTGCTTGGGGATTATGAATTAAAAATGCTTGGTTATGCTCACAGTTTCACAAATCATTCCCGGTGGTAATTTTAAGTTTTTGAAGGCCATGTTCTAGTATTCTATTTTTTGCTACTGTTCTAAAAAATACAGATGGCCTGTGACATAATTTTTACAAGGTACTTGTTTTAGCTCATGCCAAATTATTTTCAACTCTTTTTTTAAAGGCAAATAAAAAATTGAAATTGGAAAATGGTGGCCTGGTGAGGGAGAATTTACGACTGAAGGCTGAAGTTGATAACAGATCACCTCAGAAGTATGTATTTTGCTCATAAAGCAATGTTTCAGATTATGCCAATGTTTTAGAATAAGCTGCTATTATTGTATATGTTTTTCATTTGACTCCTTTCATTGAAACATGTAGATTTAAATAGAAAGTCTTGCCTCTTAAGGTTTGTCATTTAAGGCTAATTTTGAAGAAAGGATTTCATTCTTAACTTTTCCCTTATCTGATCAGCAAGAGGATTGTTTTATGTGACCTTAGACAGGAAAAATTTGCTTGCTTTTATATGTAAATGTTTAATAGTAGTAACAACAAGTAGGGTGGTTAATATAATGCCCTTCAGATTCTCTCTGAAATAATCTTGATAGTAGTTAACATGTGTATAGTGCTTTCTCTTTGCCAGGTACAACAACCTGTGATGTACCATTAGTGTCCTCCATTTACAGATGAGGAGATAGAGGCATAAAGAGATTGTTTTTTAATCCAGTCCTCACAGCTAGTAAGTGGTGGAAACAGGAGTTGAACTCACGTAGTCCGGTCCCAGAGTCCATGCTGTATTATATTACACAGAGAACCATTACACTATTAAATTAACCATTATACTAGAAAGCATATCTGAAATAGAATTTAAGGCATTATTTGTTGAAGTTTAGACTGATTTTAATTATACAATTAAGTGAATCTGTTCTTCCTTTATGATGGGATAGTTTTCGTTCCATTCCAAGTAAGACAGTACAAATATTGACCTGTTTAACATTTTGTTTAAAATTATAAGAAACAATTGAGAATTGAGAGTTAAAGATGGAGAAAAGATGGGAGATAACACTTGAAGTTTTTCTTCTTCAGGGGAAAAAAAAAGACAAGTAGAGAATATAGCCCTCCATCCCTCTTTGAGGCGTGGCATATCAGAACTTCACATTTTCCTTCTGTAATTACTGGACTTCATTTCTTCCTCCTAGAAAAAGGCAAGGAAGACATTAGCAACCAGTGGAAATTTATCCTGTCAGAAGTAGCTCTCTGCTTATCACGTAAAAAAGAGAAAACATTGCCTTCAGTAAAACCAAGTGTGGTATCAGGAAATGGTAGAAGTAAACCATAATTACTCAAAGCATAGATAACTAACCAATAGAGAAAGAAGCATAGCTTTTACTTTTAAGTAGTTCCTTCCCCTGTGCTTTCCAACCTCATTTTTCTTTCACTGTTCAGATAATGTTCTACTTTGACAAATTAGTGAAATAAGCTTAGGAAATGTTGCTATTATGTGGTGGTTTGAATCTCTGCCCCTCTCATTTATTGGCACCTCGCCCTGCCAGTCATAGTAATGCGTGTCCATTAGCTGCATTTCCCACAGTGTGCTGAATGGAACTAAAGCTATTTTGTCTGTAGCTTTTATTTCTTGAAAAGTTGCCCACCAGATTGCAGATTTAATGCCAGCCACCAGGATGTGTTTTTAAATATCCATGGCTCCTACCTGATAAGTAACAGAAGTTTCTCACCTGAAGAAACCTGGCCTCTGGTTATTCTAATGAACAGCCACACTTCTGAATCCCAGATAACTTTAGGACTTGCTATCTTTAACTTCTATTCCTTCCCTTCAGGGGAAGGGAACAGTTTCACTTAAGAAAGTATTCGAACTGACCCCTATTCCAGATCAATTTGCAGTGCATTGAGGTATTAAATGCATTGCATTTGATTTATAGCCTTGTTTACTCTGCCTCACTAAACCCTAGTGGGATTCAGAGAGAAGCTGACCACAGCTGAAAATACCCAGATCTAGTTCACCTGAGGAGAACCTCTATTTGTATTGAAAAAATATGAAATTTCAAGAGTTTGAAAGTAAATGCAAGCAGATAAAACCGTCTGTTCCATTTTGTTCCCTTGATTGGGAAGTGCCTTAACCAATTATTTTTCTTTTGTCTACTTGGTTAGGTGTCAGGGTATCCTTTTTATGCACATAGCTTTAGTTTCCAATGTATTATCCTTCAAATTTCACAGACATACTCTACAAATTATACAGAAGAGAGAGCTTTAAGATTTAGATGCTAGAAAGGAAAAATTTAGAGAAGTATAATTGTCAGCTTGGGCTGTCATAGCAAAATATTACAGATAGAATGGGTTAAAAACATTGAATATTTATTTTCTCACGGTTCTGGAGGCTAGGCGTCCCAGATCGAGGTTCAGCAGTTTTGGTTTCTAGCAAAGGCTCTCTTCTTGACTTGTAGACAGCCACCTTCTCAGTATATCTTCAGCATGTCTGAAAGAGAGTTTTGGTCTCTCTTCCTTTTTTTTTTTTTTTTTTTTGGAGAGAGAGAAAGGGGGCTGTGTGTGGAGAAAGGATAGGGGGAGAGAAAATCTTAGTAGGCTGCATGCCCACACACAGCACAGGGCTCGATCTCACAACTCTGAGATCATGACCTGAGCCTAAATCAAGAGATGGATGCTTATCCAGCTGAGCCATCCGGATGTCCCCTCTATTCCTCTTCTTATAAGGACTCCAGTTCTGGCAGACTAAGCTCATCCTTATGGTCTCCTTTAACCTTAATTACCTCCTAAAGACTCTATCTCTTTATTTAGTCATACTGAGAGTTAGGGCTTCAGCATGTGAATTTGGCTGTGAGTGGAGAATACAGTACAATCCATAGCAGAAGGTCTTTCTTTCAAAGACACTCAAATCATACTGTTACCTGTAATGAGAATAACATATGACGTGGACAAGGGTGACTTAAACATTTACATTGGTTTCAAGTAGAGAGTGCTGTATAAAAGAAATATATTTTATAATACTTTAAAAACAGTGCTATACTGGGGTGCCTGGGTGGCTCAGTTGGTTAAGCCACTGCCTTCAGCTCACGTCATGATCCTGGAGTCCCGGAATCGAGTCCTGCATCAGGCTCCCAGCTCCGCGGGAAGTCAGCTTCTCCCTCTGACCTTGTCCTCTCTCGTGTTATCACTCGCTCACTCTCTGTGTCTCTCAAATATAATTAATAAAATATTTAAAAACAGTGATATAACCTTTTAAGATGATAATCTGGATTATTATTTATCCTCTCTGTTAGTTCTTTCTGTTTCCATCCATTATATCCAGTCTTAAAGTGTGCCGGGTTAATTTTCCTTCCTCAGCTTTAACCTAAATCCTTTTTTGAGCAGTATGTCAGATATTCTACTAAGCATATTCTTCTAGGCTTCAATAATATTCATTCTGTTCCTTGTCAAAAATGCATTGTCCTAATACCTAAACTGGTGGTTCAAAAAACGGGATCTTTTTCTTTGATTTTATATAGCCACTTCCTGAATTTTTCTTCCCTTCTAAAATACGTTTATTTCACTAGGGAAAACCGTTTGTTTGCCCTTTCAGTTTTCTTTAACATGGACTCCTGAGAGAATCAGATCTAATGTTTGTAACTCCAGAGGTGGTGATGTGTCCTTTAGTTTATAAGGCTGATAATCTGAAGAAAACTTAACTCTCCCAGCCAGCCCGGGAGTACGAATGTTTATTTATTTAATACTGTACAAGGTGCACTGAACTATGTAAATACTCTTCCTGACCCTTGAAGTAGGTTAGGTTCCCTTGCTATAATTTCTTTTACTACTTTGTACTTTCCCTTCAAAGCACATATCATAATTGCTGGTAGTATTTTGTACAATTCTCTGTTTCATCGCTTTCTTCTGTCTAAACCAGGACTATAGTTGTATTCACTATTGTAGCCACTGCATTTTATAAAGTTCTGACTCATATTCTGCTCCTAGTATATGTTTGTTGAGTAAAAGAATGATAAACAAAGCTCCTTTTCTTAAAAAAAAATATTTTATTTATTTATTTATTTGACAGAGAGGGAGAGAGCACAAGCAGGCAGAGCAGCAGGCAGACGGAGAGGGAAAAGTAGGCTCCCTGTGGGGCTCAATCCCAGGACTTCGGGATCATGACCATAGCTGAAGGCAGACATTTAACCAACTGAGCCACCCAGGCATTGCAGTAAACATAGCTCTTAAGACTAGAAGGAAACAGACATCCCAAATATAGTACACTTAATAGGAAAAATGATTAGGTGGTGTTATATGCAGCTGATGAGTCACAAACTCTACCTCTGAAGCTAATCTATATTAGTTGATTTTGAATTCATTGATTTTAAATTTTAAAAAATGATTAAAAAAATCATTGACAAAATGGGAAGGGGGATGTGCTTTATGATAAAGGAGAATTAAGAGTCATAATAATCAGATGTAATATACGGATCTTCTTTGGATATTGATTCATAATAAACCATGCCAAAAGACATTTTTGAGGCAGTTGGGTAAATTTGAATATGAGCTAGTTATTAGGTGATACCAAGCCATTATTGTTAATGTTGTTTAGGTATTATGGTTACCTAAGAAAATGTCCATGTTTTCTTTTAGAAAATAATACTAGGGTGCCTGGGTGGCTCAGTTGGTTAAGCAACTGCCTTCAGCTTAGGTCATGATCCCAGAGTTTCGGGATCAAGTCCCACATCGGGCTCCCGGATGGCAAGGAGTCCGCTTCTCCCTCTGACCTTCTCCTCTCTCATGCTCGCTCTTTGTCAAGTAAATAAATAAAAAAAAATCTAAAAAAAAAAAAAAAAGTAGAAAATAATACTAAAATATAGACTGTAGAATATTTTATTTATTTCTTTTTTCTTTTTTTTTAAATTTATTTAACAGAGAGATCACAAGTAGGCAGAGAGAACAGAGGAAACAGGCTCCCCGCTGAGTAGAGAGCCTGATGAGGGCCTCGATCCCAGGACCCTGGGATCATGACCTGAGCTGAAGGCAGAGGCTTTAACCCATTGAGCCACCCAGGCGCCCTAGACTATAGAATATTTTAATAGAAGAAAGTGAATGTATAATAAAAAAGTAAAACCCACAAAACATGGTCCCTACCTCTAGGAAGCTCATAATCTAATGAAGGCAAGTGACAAAAATACATGAGACAAATACTGAACAGATGCTAAATCATATAGCAGCGACTGCAGTAGGAGTTTGGAGAATGACCAGAGCATTACAATGGTGAGAATCTTTATCAAAGAGGGAGGACCTGAGCCTGACTTTGAAGGGTGGAGATTTCCATGAGAAGGAAGGCATTCTGGGCTGGAGGGAAACAACTTGAGCTGTTAGAAATACTAAGTAGTCCATTTAGTTCCAGTCCCTTGTCTGCAGTAGCTATAGTTATGCTCAAGAAACATGGTGGTTTCCTTCTCAAACTCATCAGAGCAGAAGTCCTCTATGTAATTTGCATATCTCTCCATTGGGACTTCAGCCCACTGATTATAGCTGGTTAGCATGACTCCATGATATCCCATAACTCTGTGCTTTATTTATTTAGTTATTTTTAATTTATTTATTTGACAGAGAGAAACATAGCCAGAGAGGGAACACAAGCAGGGGGAGTGAGAGAGGGAGAAGCAGGCTTCCCGCCGAGCAGGGAGCCCGATGTGGGATTCGATCCTGGGTCTCCGGGATCATGACCTGAGCCGAAGGCAGTCGCTTAACCAACTGAGCCACCCAGGCGCCCCATCACTCTGTGCTTTAAACAGAAAGGCCTATTTTCAGTCTCTTCTTCAGTGGGGAATGCCAAGAGAGTCACACCTCTGCATGATAAAAAACAAGAATGAGAAGAAACTAAGGGATGATTTTAGTGTCAACATTTCTCATATTCATAAATACCCTTGGCTTCAATTAGTATTCCTAAACTGTGCCCAGAAATGTGGATATACTTGTTCTTGATAGAATTAGGAGTTCTTTAGTAATTTTTTTTTTTTAGCTTGAAGAGATATGAAGAATTGACTTTTAAAGCATTCGAAAGTTTTCTGTCCTCTCTCTCAGATCTTTCTGTTCAGTTATGCCATTTTTTTTGCTCTAGGCATGGTAGGCAGGGTTTTTGTGGTTTGTGGCAGCTATTCAGAGGCTTTAGTGGAGCAACAGTTCTTGTCCTTGGCTACTAACTTACCTTAACAGCATAGGGTGTTAAACTCCATGTACAAAACTCTATAGGTCATTAATATCAAACTTGGTTATAGTTGAATTAATGGTTTTCCTTTCTATAAATATGTATTCAGGGTTGTTATGTGTTCTTGCTATTGTATCTTTAGTGAGATCTGCGGATTTGCTAATGTCTCCCCCACACAGCTCTTTCACTGCACAGCAACCTCAAGGCTTGTCAGTATGGACCAGTCTTCTCCCTGCCCCTGCTCCTTCTGGGTGAAGAGAAAGCCTCCAGATACTCTCTGGATAGTAAACAGTATTTTCTGTTATTAGTATAAGAAAAAAGTACTCTGAAGAAGAAAGGGTTGATTTCGTAGATTATGACCTGGGCTTTCTAACCTTTTTGCTGGATTTGTGTTCCTTGACCAGCCATTTCATTTATTCCCATAGCTTTAATAATCATCTACCTGTATGTCAGGGATAAAATAAAATCTAATAAATCTTTGTTTGGTTTTACCATTTTTCCTCAGCTGTACATTCATATTTCTATCTATTTTATACCTTCACCCAAGATCCTATACCTTAAATTCACCACACTGTGTGGTGTTTAAGTAAATGCCTAGCACTGGAGACAGACTACTTGGATGCAAATGTCCCTGCTTGTACTCTTCCCTTCCTTCCCCTACCCAATTCATTTTCAGCATATTTGAAATTGTCTTTTTATAAAATACAAATCAAAATGTATATAAAAGTCTCCTACCTAAAACTGTCCTTTTTTTTTTCCTAAAATAAAATCCAGATTCTTCACAAACTAGTCTACGTTGCCTGTTCCACTTCATATCATTCTCCCAGCTCATGCTGCTCCAGCCATACTGGCCTTCTTCTGTTTCTAAAACATGCTGGACTTTTTCTCTTTGCTTAGGTTCTGCTTCCACATCTTTATGTGGCTGACTCCTGCCATCAGATTCAGAGAGGCCTTTCCTGATCACTCATTCTAAAGAAGCCATCTGCATCAGTACCTTCTAAAGCCCTTACTCTGTCTTATTGTGATACCACAGTGATAAAAATCATGGCATGATGAAGCAGTATAGTGTGTGATTATGAGCACAGGCTCCAGAGCCAGAAGTCTGGTTTTGTCCATTTATTCTCTGTGATTTGGGGGAAGACAGTTAACCTTTTTGTATCTCTGTCCTTGACTTCTGTGAAATGAAGCCAACAGTAGTACCTATCTTATAAGTTGTAGTAAGGGTTAAATAAATTAAAACTTGAAATGTACTTATAACAGAGCCCACAGCTAGTACTGAACCAAGGTTATAGTAGTATTGTCTTCCTAGTCCTTAATCAGTCTGAAATTACCTTATTTAATTGCTTGATATGTTTGTTGTCTGTCCCTTCCATTCTAAACACTGAGCTCCCCAGGGGTAAGAATCTTACTGCCTGTTTCCTTTACTTGCAAAACCCCAGCACCTGAAAGGCATCTGATAAATATTTGTGGAATAATTAAATGAATAGATAAATAACACTCAATAAATTACTTAATCCCTTGGAGCCATCATTTTGTTTATATAAAATGTGGATGATGTGTTACTGCGAGGATTAACAGAAGTAATTTTTTGTCCTTGGAACAATGTGTAGAACAAAATACTGATAGAGGTGTGTGTCTAAATAATTGTATCCATTATCCATTCTACTCAAAAGATTGTTTATCCTCTTGCTTTGTTCCTGTCCTCCTTAATGGCTTTATTGCTCATCTGGTTACCTCAGATAAAAACCTCAGTCTTCTGTTTCTCTACCCCTTCTTCTCATCCCACACCTAGTTGTTTAGTGTATTCTGTCTATCCTACCTCTTAAATGTCTCTGTAATCCATCTTCTTATTCCCACTAGTTTAGATCCGCATGATTTCTTGCTTAGTCTGTTTTAAACAACCTTCTGACTGCTTGCTCTTCTTTTCCACTCTCAACCCTAAAGCATCTGCCTTATTGTTGCCAAGATTCTAGAATATAAATTTGATCATCTCACTCCCTTGTTTAATACTTTTGGTGGGGTGCCTGGGTGGCTCAGTGGGTTAAAGCCTTTGCCTTCGGCTCAGGTTATGATTTCAGGGTCCGGGGGTTGAGTCCCACATCAGGCTGTTTGCTCAGCAGGGAGCCTGCTTCCCCCTCTCTCTCTGCTTACCTCCCTGCCTACCTGTGATCTATCTCTGTCAAATAAATAAATAAAATCTTTAAAAAAAAAAACCACCTTTGGTGATTCCTCATTGTCCTCAAATTAAAGCCCAAATTTCTTCAAATTTGTGAGGCTTTTTATAATATGACTTGAGTTTTGGCCTTTTTGTGTCGTCTCCAACCTTCCCCTTTTTATACTCTGCTTTGGCCATGCTGAGTTCCTCACTGGGCTCAGATTTGCCATGTTATGACATGCCTTTGCAAAACCTTTGCTCGTGCCTTCTCCTTTTTTTCCCTGGTCTTTCCCATTAACTTCTCCCTTTTATTCTGCCTTATTAATTCCTCTGCTGTTGTTAATCTATTTGTGAAGCCCTCCATGATTTCCTAAGACAGAAGAAACATTTTCCTTATATTCTTCCCATTGTTCTTATATTACTAAGGATCTGGTTTACTGACAAGTTCCATGACTATCATGGTCAATCTACCAGTTAGCTTCTTGGAGCTAAGACATATTTATAAAAATGCATGCCATATGTGGATCTATATAAAATACATGTAAGTGTGTATATAACTCTGTGTGTGTGTGTGTGTGTGTGTGTGTGTGTGTGTGTGTGTGTGTTCGTGTTCCTTTTCTGGAGACTGGCAGAAGGAAGGAGTCCTACATGCTGCAATGTGGAGGAATGTAATCAAGGAATTAAGATTTTGAGCTTTCTTGAAGCTTAAAGTACATAGAGTTTACAAGGACAAGAAATCCCAAGATTAATGGGATTTTCTCCAAATGAGAAGAGCAGAGGGATTTCTGAGGTTTTCCTGAGTCGTACTAGAGATTGGGTGCAAGAAAGGGGAAAGAAAGGAGGAGGTGATGTTGCTGGGGTCCCAGACAAGATTTCTTGTCTATGTTTCCTTACTTGAATGGTTTTATCCTGCCTTTATTGGTCTCCAAGCTGACTCCGAGCCGTGGCTCCTGGATTCACGGTTCGGGTCTTCCTAAACTGTGTCTCCAGACATGCCAGTAGCACTCAGACTATGCCTGTCTTTCGGCTTCCTCTGCAGCACCTCTGGTCTTGCTGTCTTGGTTGTTGTCCCTTCTTGACCTTTTCTGGCCGTTTTTACTTCTCATGATTCTGCTGTGACAAATGCCATGATTCCTGGTATTTGACCCCAGCCTGATCTGATCACTGATTCTGCTGTGCCCTTTGGTTTTCCCGGAAGGGGAACTTGTAGACTGTCAGGGGAGCCTGATGATACCCTGGGGCCAAACTGTGACAGCCAGGTGTGCTCAGGCCCCTCAGCTGCCTGAGGAGCCCTTCTCTGGGTATTCAGCTAATTGGGGATGGACAGTTACTGCAGTTTTCTGTCAGCTTGTCTTTTTTGTATTGATAAGATATTTTAAGAGCCTGCAGTACATGCTAATGACGAAGCAGTAAGTCTGTCCGGGAAGATTAGGAACTGCTTTAAGAACAAGAATGTCTTCTACTCCTTTTGTTTTCCTTTCTCATATCTCCTCAGCAGACTTTAAGTCCTCAGTAACAGTCATCAGAGTAATCATTGCAGGGTGGCTGGATCAGTCTTTTTTGTTTTATTTTGTTTTAGATTGTTTCTCATGTTAATAAGCATCGCCTTTGGAATAGGAAGAATAAAAAAACAGATTGTTCCTCATGGTAAGAGAGAGGTTGATTTAAGTGAAGTGAAAAATATATAAATAGATACTAGTCCAGAGATTTTTTAAGTATGCTTTTTCCATATAACAGTAGTTGTCCTCTTATACTGTTGAGATTTTGTTGTTAAGGTTATTATATTTGGGAAAGCATATAAGTCCTTTCATTCCTTTTAGAACTGTAAAAAGATATGAAATAGCATGTCATAGGATATTTCCTTCCACGAAAGATTAGGCTCCCCAGTGATGTCCTATAAACTTCAAGGCTGATCTTTTCTTTGGAGGCAGACAATTAGGGCATTTCTATGTGGAATCGAAGTGAAATATATTTATCAAATAAAATGGAATTTATTTCATAGTAAAAAAATTAGTCTACCTTCGTAGCTGGAATGTATATTCCAGCTATGGGTGTGTGTGTGTGTGTGTGTGTGTGTGTGTGTGTGTGTGTGTGTGTCTGTGTGTGTATCTCAGCCCTTTTTAGAAACCACAAAAAGGAATCTGTTCCTCTTCGATTTACATATGCAGCCCAACACTAAGGTTTGTGTTAAGAATTTCTAGGTATCTCAGCAAGAATTTTCAACATTATAATTTTCCACTACAAATGCATGGTTTAATAAACACACATATAAAACGTCCTTTAAAATTGTATTAATAATGTGAGCTGTTATTTTAAAATTTTGTTCTTTATTTGAAAGCTTCTCTTTCTTTGAAAGCTTGTAAAGCAGACTGCCTTGATCTTTAAAGAGTACTTCTGGGAGGTAGAAGGAAGAAAAAGGGCTGCATGGGCCTTAAGTCTTTATCTAGTTCCACTATCCATGTGACCTTTCTTTGTCTTTAAGGAGGAAAGTATGACTTTTTTAAATTCTTGCAAATGTTGGAGCACTTTCTATTTTATGCTGAACTAAGAGGCAGCATAATATAGCTTGTATTTTTTTTTATTCCTCAATATTAGACCCCAGGACAAGTACCTGTGTGATGCTTAGACCCAAAATCTTGCATTTAAAATTTTGCTCATTTCATATAAGTAGCATTATAGTTGAAGATGTCTGTTGATTATGCATGAGGTAGACAAAACGATTATGTATGCTTTCTGTTTTTAGCACTCTTAAAGATGGGGCTTTCAAATTTGTGGTTTGGGTTCCAATTTAGTCTTCATATCTCCGATTAAAATAGCTATCCTCTTTCAGTTGACATTTGTCAGGGTGATCTGTCTGTGCTATAGTTTCCTGCAAGACCACCTTAATAAATGATCTTTTGAAATTGCAAAATATTCTTGAATTTGTGTCTAAAACATAGTAGGTTTTTATAAATACTTATCAACTTTATATATACATATCTGTATGTCTTCCCACATGTTGATCCCTTCTTTCCTCCCCATGTTTTATTAGCACATGTATGTATTAGTAAATATTACAACAATCCTAGTTACTTAACTGTATGTACAGACTGTGTGCTGAGCAATCCTAGTTTGTATTTTATAGTACTTTACAGTATAAATAGGTACTTACATTACTGAAGAAGGGAGCTCATGTTCAAACACTTCATATAATGTCAGACATGGTGTTTGGATTCAGATGCACTTGAATCCAAATCCCATTTCTGCCACTTTTTGCAAATCCTTGAACAAGAGACAGTCTTTTTATTTAAGCTTCTCATTTCTCATCTTTAAGATAAAAATAACAGATCTTCCTTTATTAGGTTGACAAGACAATTAAAAAGATAATATATAATATTTAACAAACATATAGTAATGTGCTGGGTTCAAGTAAACATTTAATAATTTTGGTTGCAGCTGTTATTTTTGTCACTGTCATTATCAGTAGTGGTCAGACTATGTTAAAGACTTACTTGTTATACTTACTCTTGGTAAATTCCATCACAAAAGTTCATTTCATTTATTTATTTATTTGATCACGGGCTGTTTCTTTCTTTGTTTATTTGATGGTGGTCCAGAAAACAGAAATGTTGTCTTGAGTCTTCAGAGGGGAAGAATTCCTTCTTATTTTCTAAGTATGGCTCATATTATTTAACATATTTTTGTGGAATCAGCTTGTGTGACTAGGATTGGTCATAGATGGTACTTTTATTAAGCATAGAAGTGATTAATTTCTATGAGAATGTAGCATTTTCATCACTGGGTGTTTAATTTTAAAAAGAGAAAACTCTTAAAACACTGGCAAGTCATAGAGCTCTGCAGCAGATAAAAATGTATCAGCTTCCCTAGTAGTTTAAAGACAGAATGCCCCAACAATCCTCCTGACATGTACACAAGGGTGAGATAGATATGGGTAAACACAGAAACAACTCTTTGGAAACCAGTGAGAGGAGAAGGCCCCTACCAAGTACAGTTTTGAGCTTCCTACAGTCCTGGTCCTTTCCCTGCAATATGCCCCTGTGCCCACTGGCACACATAAGCATAAGGCAGAAACACAGTACTTGGGCCTCTACATTTCTTCCCATTCCTATCAAGATTCGTGTTTCTAAAGAGTTCATATTACAAGCTCTTTTTGATTACAAGTTACATGTAATCAAAAAGAGGAGTTTGCAAATTCAGGGAATCTTCTGGTGAATTTTGCTTTAGGAGAAAATATTTAACAAGAGGAAAGAAATAATGGAATGTTCTTCCCTTCGAAACCCCCCCTCTACTCTATGTTTAAAATAAGATATTTTCCAGTATCTCTGAAAGTCAGGGAATGAGAGGATATGCAACAGTAGTTATGTAAACAGGCAACTCTACAGTAAAATTGCCTCTTTGAATGGGTTATTCTTTAAAAAAACTTTCAAGACTCACTTGTTTTCTTGGTTTTCTTACATATCAACTATTCCTTTAGTATAGGTAATCCTTACTTTGCACAGTTGTGGAGGACCATAAAAAAGGCCATTCAAGTAAAAACCATGAAAAGCAGTCTTAATAATCAATGGGAAAAATCAAGTTGCTTTATAAACTGTAATAATTTTTGTCAAAACATTAAATCTCTTACTGTCAGTTATAGATGTTAATGGAAATGAAAAGAGTAAAACTAATATTTAGCACACTAATATTTACTGTAATTTAAAACATTAGAAACATTGTGAAGTATTTTATTTCTTTGTAAAAAACCTGTGGGAAATAATTTAAGTAGTACTTCTCTTCTTATCCTATAATTTATGATATTAAGTTCCTAGCATCTTTTCTAATGCCTTGACAAATTGTCATATACTCCTAAGATTACATCAGCTTTGAACATTTTATTCTTAATGCTTTCAGTGTCGTGAAATATCTCCATATTGCTTTAATGTGAAGTTTTTTGCTAGCCTGTCACTTCCTCTAGACATCTTTATTCTTTTCATCACAACTACTTTTCTCATTTATGTCAATAAGTTTGCAGCTCCCGAGTTCCTCAGGCATTTCTAGGGCCTCTCAAATGGGGGCAGTTTCAACATTTCCATGTTCAGTTCTTCAATAACTACATTTATATTTGAGTCCAGTTTTACTTCTGGCATTGATCATTGTTCAATTCTTTGCTGCACCTTCATTTTTATTGGCCAGTTCTGTCTTTTGATGGTCCATTCTTGTAAAATGTATGTGACAGTACTACATGTGTTAACTGTCTGTGTGTGAACTAAGTAACAGATTTGGAGTGACCAACCACTTTCAGACTTAGAAAAAAGTGACCTGATTGGTCCCTGATGTACATCTGTTATTGTGAACTGAAAAGGAAGTATTGAAATGTTTATTTTATGCAGTTTCATGCAGTTAGTTACAGTTAATATAATGTAAATTTGGGCCACTTTGTTAAGTAACTGGTATTATTTACCTAAACGGTTGCAACTGAAATTTATGCATATTGGAAGCATGTATGACAAGGATATTAAATTCTGGAGAACTGTCACATAGACCAGATCATAAAAGCTGGTCCAGATCCAAAGATTACTTTCACTTTGTTTCATAATTACTACCTCATCTAACAAGTAAGGAAAAGATACGAAATCAGAGATACATGGGGGCAGGTTGGTACACTTCTCTGATGTCCCCCTATGTCTTAAAGATGTTTCAGAAGTTTATTGGTCTCAGCAACCACTGGGCTTGCTGTCTTTATCCCTTTTGTTGGGGATGCCATTGAGAACTAGAGAGGCAGGTTAATTGCTCAAGTTCTCATAACAGGTTAACAGCAGCATAGCAATAAGAAGTTAGGTCTTTTGGTACTTGGTTCTGGCATTTATTTTTTTTACCACATTTGCTTTCTTTTAATCCCCTTCAAGCACATCCTATTACTTCTGTGTAATGGACTATAAGAAAATGTGGACTGAGGAGCTTTTTCACTGTTAGTCACACTCTCTTCTAGGTATAATATCTCACAGGTCAAACTAATAGGACTTTCATTTCTCTTACTACTAGTAGGGACAGCTACAATCTTCTACTTCGGTAGCTTTTGGGACAGGGGGAGCCCTAATCCAGAATGTATATATCCGTTAACACTGCAAGCTGAAAAATTCTTTAAGCTTCTCCCAGATTCTAGCACACTTCCAATATATCAGTTGCAGCTCGCAAACTGCTTTACAATGTTTTTCTGACATAATGAAGCCTTTGGCCATCACTGCTACTTTGAAAATCAAAGCCTTTTGGTCTCTAATGGAATGTTTATAAAAATACTCCATTTTGAAATTTGCTCAGGAAAAGGAAGTATGGTAAATGATGTTAGAATTCCCTCTGGCTTGCCTTGGCATTGATTCATTTAATGTTATGTACTCTGGAAATATCTGGAATTAGTGTGAATAAGAGTATTAAAACCCAAAGTTAAATAAGCCTTATCTTCATTGTCTTCTTTTATGGAAGTATAGCATCAGATACGCAACCCTAATTGTTATTTCTGTATGACTGGATTAATTTCCCTTTGCCAAATCTAATACAGTAATCGAGGATAAGCTGAAAATTCCTAATAGCTTGTCAAAAGTCTCATATGTTTCCATTCCTTTGCTAAGGTTAAAGTGTCAGGGTTTTTTTTTTTAAGATTTTATTTATTTATTTGATTGAGAGATGAGAGAGAGAGCGAGAGAGAGCACCAGCACACAAGCAGGGGGTGGGGCAGAGGGAGGGGGAAAAGCAGGCTCCACACTGAGCAGGGAGCCAGGACATGGAATCATCCCAGGACCCTGGGATCATGACCTGAGCTGAAAACGGACACTTAACTGACTGAGCCACCAGGTGCCATAAATGGCAGGTTTTTTTAGAAGGAGCAGTATAAGATGGCAAGCATGTGGTAAAAAAACAAAGCAGAAAAGGCACAGAACTATACTCTGTATATGTTGTTCTCTGTTGCTTTCCTTGGTTTCAATGAAAAAAAGAAAAGAAAAAGAAAAACAGTCAAATGTATGAAACACTCAGTTTAGTAATACAGTGATTCAGAATACTTACATGGAAGAGACCCAAGGACCTTTGTCTTATCCTATGCTGTTGGCTCTGTCTCGATGTAAGGCACTGGGCATCTTAAAGTAAGAAAATAGCATTTATTCAAGATGTATTTAATGAGGATTGCTGTATACTAGGAATTGTTTTAGGGAGCTAGCAGTGAATGTAAGATGGTCAGACTTCCTGCTTTCACGGAGCTTATACTCTAATGGGGGAGAGAGAGAAAAAAATTACATGGATCGGTTAATTAATTGATCAGTTCCATGGCTTTCACTGTATATTTTTGTTAGTTTGCCCACTGCACAGGCCTCTTTTTAGCATGGTAAAAAGGTCTGATCACTCAAAGTATTATAAACTTGTAAAGTATTGAAATGGAACTTTGGGGAATTGAGGGCAGTGACCTTTCAGAAAACAGCCAGCTCCATCAGTGAGTTCTGCTGGCTGTCCCTGTCAGATGTGCCCCATTGCTGGCCTTTCTTGTTAGTTCTTAGGGCACTTGAGCTTTCTCTATAAAGTAACACGGAATACATGGTTGAGGCTGTCATTTTGACTTCAGTTCAGAACCATTTATTAACTTCTCTTAAAAACATGCTTAAAAAAATAAACATAGGGGCAAATGTAACATCTTAAAGTGACATCTTTAAAATTCCGGGTTAAAATCTTCTAATAAAAAACTGCTAATAATTGGGGTGCCTGGGTGGCTCAGTTGGTTAAGCGACTGCTTTCAGCTTAGGTCATGATCCCGGACACCTGGGATCGAGCCCCGCATCGGGCTCCCTGCTCAGCGGGAAGCCTGCTTCTCCCTCTCTCACTCCCCTCTCTTGCTTGTGTTCCCTCTCTTGCTGTGTTTCTCTCTGTCAAATAAATAAATAAAATCTAAAAAAAAAAAACAAAAAACTACTAATATTTTGGGAAATATTTCTTATTTGTCACTAGCCTTTCCTTATGTAAGCCTGAGTGCCCAAGGACATCCTTTGATAATAGCTGACTTACCTATCTGATAACATTATTTGATTTTAAATTGCTTGATTTTTGGGGTGCCTGGGTGGCATAATCGGTTGAGCATCCCTCTTAATATCACCTCAGGTCATGGTCTCAGGGTTGGGGATCCGGCCCCATGTAGGGCTCCACGTTCACCTGGGAGTCTGCTTGTTTCCCTCTCTGCCCTTCCCCCCTTTCATGCCTCTCACTCTCTGTCTCCCTCTAAAATAAATTTTTTTTTAAAGATTTTATTTATTTATTTGACAGAGGGAAACATAGCTAGAGAGGGAACACAAGCAGGGGGAGGGAGAAGGGGAGAAGCAGGCCTCCCGCGAAGCAGGGAACCCAATGCGGGGCTTGATCCCAGGACCCTGAGATCATGACCTGAGCCGAAGGCAGTTGCTTAACCAACTGAGCCATCCAGGTGCCCCTAAAATAAATAAATCTTTAAAGAATTGTTTGATTTTTTTTCTTCTGAGTTTGCCTTTATTGTAAAAATCGTAGTTAAGAAATTAAGATAAATTTTATCTTGGAAAGCAAATTTAAGGCTGTCACTTTTGCTGTTTACATTAAATAAACATGCCACCTATTTTTTCCATTTATTTATTTATTTATTTTAAAGATTTTATTTATTTATTTGACAGAGAGAAACACAGCCAGAGGGGGAACACAAGCAGAGGGACTGAAAGAGGGAGAAGCAGGCTCTCCGCGGAGCAGGAAGCCCGATGTGGGGCTCGATCCCGGGTCTCCAGGATCATGACCTGATCTGAAAGTAGTCGCTTAACCAACTGAGCCACCCAGGCGCCCCTATTTTTTCCATTTAAAAATACGTGGGTTATTTGATTTTAGAGTAGTTATAATTGAGAATTTACAAACATTTTTGCTGATGTCCTTAAGATATTCACCTGCTCTTTAAAATTCTCTTGCAGAAACTACAGCTCTATCAAATACTACATTTATAAACTAAAACATTTTTCTCTAACAAAGAAGGAAAAGCTACCACATTCATTTAACCAGATACTCATAGTAGTAAATTGGTTTTAAAACAGGGGACTTGTTATGTAGTTGTTTTTGTTTTTGTTATACCTGTGGTTTTTGCTTTGATTTTTAGATATTGAAGGAGTGTGCTCTTCCTGGGAGTTAAGTTAGTTAATTGCAGTGAGAGGATCAATATTCAATACTGTGTCTTTTAAGGCCTTTCTAACCCCGAGATTTTATGAATCTGTATTTACCTTTGCTCTGCTTTTCTCCCCCATAGTGAACAGAGCAGGAATTCAGTCAGAATGAGCTAGAGAGTGACTTGGGCTCTAGTGGTGTAGGAGGAGGCATTGGGCATTGAGTGAGAGTCAGAGCACATGTAGTAGTTGTCTCTAAAAGGTAATTACTGGGTTTTCTTTATTTTTTTAAAAGTGCCTAGTACATTCTCTTAATTGTAATAAGTTAATATAAAATATTTATTTATTTCAAAGAGAGAAAGCATGATTTCTCATGAGGGCAAGACAGAGGGAGAGGGGAAGCAGAGAGTGGAAGCTTAGGTAGGGCTGATCCCACAACTCTTGAAGATCTGGACCTGAGCCAGAACCAAGGAACCACCCATGTGCCTCTTAATTGTAATTATAATTAGGGGGGAAAGGAAGAAAAAGATAAACCCATAGATTAAAAAAAAATTTTTTTTGAAGGCACCTTCTCAAGTACTTTCTTCCTCCAAACAGACAATCCATGAATTCTTTAAGATGGGTCAATATTTAAGTCATCAAAAAGATTATAGAAAGAGACTTTTCTTTTTTAAGATTTTTTTATTTTATTTATTTGACAGAGAGAAACACAGCCAGAGAGGGAACACAGGCGGGGGGGAGGGGGGGGGAGAGAGAAAGAGAGAAAGAGAGAGAAGCAGGCTTCCTGCTGAGCAGGGAGCCCGATGTAGAGCTTGATCCCTGGTCTCCAGGATCATGACCTGAGCCGAAGGCAGTCGCTTAACCAACTGAGCCACCCAGGCCCCACCAGAAAGAGACTTTTTAAGAGAACTTTTGTAGAGAGAAGTATTTTTCATGGCGTTAGAATGGAAGGCTTATGTTTATTGGCTCATAAGCAGTTTCTTAAAAAGAATTTTCTTTGATGTTCAGATGGAATATAAGGTAGGCATTTTATATCCACTGGGGTGGGACACTCTTATCAATCTTCATATCCCCAGCTCCAGATACACCATCAGCCAGATACACTAGGTGCTTAAAACTTTTTTGAGCTGGGGCGCCTGGGTGGCTCAGTTGGTTAAGCAACTGCCTTCGGCTCAGGTCATGATCCCAGAGACTCCGGATCAAGCCCCACATCAGGCTCCCTGCTCGGCGGGAAGCCTGCTTCTCCCTCTCTCACTCCCCTTGCTTGTGTTCCCTCTCTGGCTGTGTTTCTCTCTGTCAAATAAATAAAATCTTAAACAAAAACAAA
>PITA01021130.1:0-33227 GCA_004023965.1 Spilogale gracilis | reverse complement strand
TAAATAAATAAAATCTTTAAAAAAAAAGAGGAAAAAAAAGGCCTCTGCCAAGTCACCATGTACTATCATTACCTATGTTTTGTCTCTGCTACTGGACTACAAGCCACATGAAAGCACATACTGGCTCCAAGTCATCTTTCTGTCACCACTAAAACTCCTAATTAACATGTAGTAAGAGACCAATAAAAGCCTGTGAATAAATCAGCAGTCTTAAATAGATTTGGAATAAGCAAGAAGACATATCAGATTGCCCCCACTGACCCCATGACATTCAGACAAGGTTGCTAGATATTCAAAAACTCAAACTAAAATTCCTGAAGGAACAAGGTCTTCAGAAACTGCTTACATCACCCTTTATCCCTCTGGTCACTTAAGGTGCTCAGGTTAAAGTGCTGACATAGTGGTCCTGATAAATGCAGCCTGGTTCCTGGGAGGCTTATTAAATCATAAAGTCAGAGACTGGCTACTTGCCTGGGAAACTACCACAGATGCTCTGGGATGGTATATTGCTAAGAGACCTCACAGGGGAAAGAGGGCAATGTTTTCAGGGGGATGGAGGGGCAGGAAGCCAAAAAAACTTGGATGCACTATTGCCTTCATTTTTGAATCTTGCTCTGCAAGCCCCCGATCTCTGCCTTGGCTC
Source organism: Spilogale gracilis (assembly GCA_004023965.1). NCBI lineage: Eukaryota > Metazoa > Chordata > Mammalia > Carnivora > Mephitidae > Spilogale > Spilogale gracilis. Next base: position 32,584 of record PITA01021130.1, on the reverse strand, counting down.
ATGCCTGGGCTGGGAGATGACAAGCCCTTATTCTTTGTAAAAAATAATTGTGTGTTCTGAAATGACACCTCTATTATGATTTCCAAATTGACATCTCTGCTTTAAAGCGGAGGCATCTGAGCCTCCCCATTTCACACACTGGCAATTATTATTTAAGTTATCCAACAATAGGCACTCATCTGATCACTGCAGGGCCCCCTAATTTTAGGGGTGCGCTTACAGCACGATGCTGTTGCCAGTGGAGCCTGGCAGACAATTCCTGCCTCTGTTGTAGGGTAGACCAAGGCAAGGTGGCATTGCGAAAAGGCTGACATCGAGGAAGAAACAGACATACTATAGAAAGAGCTCACAGTGCCTGTCCTATGGATCGGCCTTATTTTACTATAATCAGGCATAAACAATTCTTGGGGCTCAAAACAATGCGTTTCACCAGAATGTCTTTACAAAACATTAACATATTCCTCAATGCCTCTGTGCAGCGAGAGACAGATGGTAAAACATCAGAGAACAACATAATCACGATACCAAAAGTAAAGAAGCTGGAAACAGAATTCAGAATCGGTATAAAACTGTATATCCAGTTATACAACAGTCTTACCTGATAAGTCAGCCAGACCCCTCTGGGAATATCCAACGCTCTCCTAACTGTCTGGTAGCTGTTTTGTTTGTTTGTTTGTTTTAATTAGGCTTCTCAACCAGCATGGAGCCCAATGCTAGAGCTTGAACTTAACTACCCTGAGATCAGGATCTGAGCTGAGATCAAGAGTTGGAAGTTTAACCAACTTAGGCACAGAGGTGCCTAAGTGGTTATTTTTGATACAATTATAAAATGATTGGTTGGCACTATGCTTAGTTTTTGTATATCCTCAACACATTACACGCTAATTATAAAATTTCAATTTATAATAAAAACTCACTTTCATCAGCATCTGAACTCAAAGGCCCAAGGTGATCTACATGGACGTGTTTACTCTGTCTCCAAATTCATTTTCTCTAAGAGACTTGGAAGGTCTACTCACAGACCACAGACTTTTTAAATTAGAAATTTAGATCAGGGTCTTTTCACCAAAGGATGAATAAGAGCATATCAATGAGAAGTTCCACAGCTAGTTTTGATCTGCATACCCAGGCAAGCGACAGCTGTGATATACAGTTTTAGATTTTAATTAAGAGGCAGTACATCCTAATTGACTGGTCTCCTCCAAAATCAAGAAGAGATTTACAAAATCCAATAATCCTAATTTCTCACCTAATTTGATTCAGAATAATAGATAATTCCAAAAAAGGCTATCTCTATACCAACTAATTCTACAAAGAATATATTGAGTAGAATCATTTACTGCGTCAATAACAGCAAACCTGTACACTTCTTCCTAGATGATTTTTTACATTTCTCTTCCTAACCTGAAATTTAAAATACCCTTGACCAAGGCCATCTGTTCTTAAATGACAGGCCACTGGCCCTGATATATTGTAAGCACTATGTATTATAATATAAAGCAAAACCTTAGCACCAACATCAGGAGGGCAAAGAGAGTTAGTAAATGAAGGCTAACAAGAAAATGAGGAAAAAGCAACACATAGTGGGCAGGAGCATCTATTAACCAGAAGCAAAGAAGCAGCCTTCCTGGCTCATGTCTGTTCAAGAGGTTTCTGGAGTTTTCAGAAATAGACAAGGGGCAGAGTCTCCAGCTGGGCCCCCACTTTCTTACATTCTCCATTCGTTCTGAGCAGCTTCTCTTAGTGACATCTGATTTTCACTGATTTGCCTCTGGGGGTATATACTAGCTGCCCTTCCACCCTAATCCTGACTTCAGCAACCTTCTTGATTCCTTTTGGACTCCGCATTTGACTCCACTGGAATAATTTCTCCACCATTTCCCTCTGTCTAGACAACATGAAATTGTCATAAATGACATCTAAAGTACAATTAATAAGAGAAACTGCAATTTCCACTCTCCTCCCCCGTTCCCCAAAAGAATTGCACATTACCGTCCTCCAGTATGTCAATCAAACACTACCCTGAAGATTAACTCTGTGGAGCCTGGAAGCCATTTAATTCTCAGAGTACTAAATATTATGCCTTTCCCCCTCTACCATAATTAGAAGACGTAAACTGCGTTTTTTCACTACCATGAATGCTTATAATCTCAGAGATCTGAATGCCTGCTAAATTGATACCTGTGTAAAAAAAAAAAAAGTCCTTACAAACACCACTTTTGTCCAGCTGCATTTGATATAGGAGAATCACAGATAAAAGTAACAGACAAGTCAAAAGACGAGAGAGGCAATGAGAGAAAGGCATGACTCAAGCAGGCAGGAGCACCTGGGTGGATAGGTTAAGCATCCAGCTCTTGATCTCAGCATTTTGAATACAAGCCCTGTGAATTCAAGTCCTGCCTTGGGTTCCACACCCAGCATGGAGCCTACTTAGGGAAAAAAAAAAAAAGAAAAGAAAAAAAAGAACCAGGCAGTACTATTACAACTATTACAAGAATGAGGTGGTTTAAAAACACTGCCAGTTCCTTGTGAGAAGCAATTTTTAAAAACAGCAAAACTGAAGGACAGCAAATCATGAAATAACTTTTCAATGGGAGAGAGGGGGTCCCCCCAGGGGACATATGGCAGTGTCTGAGTTGTTGCAAGCGGGTGGGGAGAGTGCACTGGCATCTAGTGGATAAAGGTCAGGGATACTGCTCAACATCCTACAATGCATAGCACACACTCCTACAATAAAGAATTACCCAGCCCCAAATGTTGTTGTTGTTAGCTGCTGTTGAAAACCCCTCTGATACATATTAACGGTCTGAGACTAAAACCAAGGGAAACTGTGAATAACTAAAAGACACAAGTCAGTATTTTAGCTTTAGAATGAGAATGAAGGGGCGCCTAGGTGGCTCAGTTGGTTGGGTGACTGCCTTCAGCTCGGCTCATGATCCCGGAGACTCGGGATCGAGTCCCGCATCGGGCTCCCTGCTAGGCGGGAAGCCTGCTTCTCCCTCTCTCACTCCCCCTGCTTGTGTTCCCTCTCTGGCTGTGTTTCTCTCTGTCAAATAAATAAAATCTTAAAAAAAAAAAAAAAAGAATGAGAATGAAGTTTATTTTTATTTTCTTTCTTTATATTTATTTATTTAAATGATCTCTACACCCAAGAAGGGGCTTGAACTCACAATTCTGACAGCAGGAGTCAGGAGTCGTATGTTCTTCCAAATAAGTCAGTCAAGCACCTCAAGAATACAGCTTAAATTCGTCATCTTGTGTAACTTACTAGCTATGTGACCTTGGGCAGGTCCATCATCTTCAATGTCCAAATTTAAAGGGAAATCCCTATTCCGCAAGGCAGCTATAAATAGGAACATATGTATAGTGTCCACCACAGTGGATACCAATTATTCTTTTCTCCCTGAGATTACAACTCCCAAAGTGTCTGCAGGGAATATGATACACTCTGGTCACCCACTCACTATGCCTAAAAAGGTGGTTTCCCAGAAAGAAAACATGTGTCGAGAACGAGTACTGTAGAGGCATAAACATGGATGGGTATCTGAACCCTAAGAATCACATGAACCTCACTCAAATTGATAAGAGCAGTCATTCATTCATCCACCAATCCATCTGTTAGTCCATCCAACCACTGATTCAAATCCCAAGTATTTATTGTCACCCATTGGGTATATATTAGTATATAAAATAGATAGGGTTCCTATAGTAGTCTCCAAAAATGGACCCCAAAGAACCATACTTCTTAGTATTCTTGTCCCTGTATGGTCTCCTCCCACATGGAATCTAGACCAGTCTGTTCTTGCTTTAACCAAGAGAATGTGGCAAGCTGTGCCAGTTCTGGCCTCAGCCTTTAAGAGAACTGACAGCTTCCATTCCTCAGTCTTGGAACTGTCACTTTGGGAAGCCTTAAGCTGCTAAGTAAAAAGCTGGCTAGTTGGCTGTAAAGGGCACATGGAGAGATGAGTCCCTGAGACTATAGGAAGAGGAAGAAGACTAGCCATTCCAACTGAGCCTCCAGGTGACTCTAGAGAGACCCCAGGCAAGACCAACAGAATTTCCCATCTGAGCCCAGTCTACCCAAAGAACAATGGAAGGTAATAAAGTTGTTATTAAAATAACACTAAGTTTTGCTGTGTGGTTTTACATCAACAAATGAATGAAATAGTTTCTGATCTCATAGAACTTTCAAGCCAGTCACAACTGCGGCATTAGAACTAAGTCCATGGGGCGCCTGGGTGGCTCAGTTGGTTGGGCGACTGCCTTCGGCTCAGGTCATGAGACCCGGGATCGAGTCCCACATCAGGCTCCCTCCTCGGCAGGAGGCCTACTTCTCCCTCTCTCACTCCCCCTGCTTGTGTTCCCTCTCTGGCTGTGTTTCTCTCTGTCAAATAGATAAAATCTTAAAAAAAAAAAAAAAAAAGAACTAAGTCCATGAAGTTAATTACAAGTTTGAAATAATCACATCTGTACTTAAAGGCACCTTGGCTACCAAAACACCAAACAATACATCTGGAAACAGATCTTAAACAATAAAACTCGGTGCAAACTTGCTCACAAGCACATAGTCTTGGTGGTCAGAAATGTCAATGTCAATTTAGAAAGACTTGGTACCCTCCTCCCTATCCTAGGCAGGCTCTGTCTTTCTGAAACCCACTTCTGCCCTAGATAGCTCCCTCTTAATGTAGAAGGTGGTCCCAGAATTTGGGAAATTAGGGCTATTTATGCTCCCTCCCTTTTCACAAGGCAAGACCAGTTTCTTTTGCACAAATCACTATGAAAGAGGGCAAGAAAGGAACGCCTGGATGACTCAGTTGGTAAAGCAGTCTGACTGTTGGGTCTTAGCTATGGTCTTAATCTCAGGGTCATGAGTTTAGTCCTGTGCTGGGCTCAATGCCAGGCATAGAGCCTACTTTAAAAAAAAAGAGAGAGAGAGAGAGAGAGAGAGAGAGAGAGAGAGAGCAGGAAAAATGAAGACAACATCCCATTCTTATCTCATTCTCTTGTTATGGGCCAAATTACTTTCTTTATTATTGAACTTTCTAATATAGAACTTCACTGTATCCACTGCACATGACTAATGGAAGTAACTAGCACCAGCTCTAACTCAATAACTATTCCTTACTCACCCTTTACAGGCCACCTCACTTTTTTATGAACTTGGTTTATTCCAATTTTATATGATGAGACTTCAGATACCCCACAAAGTCAGAAGCCCCCAAAATAATACCAACAGATCCCCCCCCAAAAAAACACCTGCAGGCAATATGCCGTGGAAAAGGTTTTTGTTTTGTTTTGTACTTTGAGCTGAGTAATAGGACAAAGGGATAAAAGAGCAGGCATTTCTTGAGCATCTAAACTTGCAAAAGTAACTGATGCTTAACTCATTTTTAACCCTCACATAATTTTCTAATTGAGAAAACATTCAAAAGGCTACTTAACTGTCCAAGGTCACACAAGAAAGCCAGAAATTGAACCCAGTGTTGCTCAACTCCACATATTTCTGTTAGTACACGTTGTAAGAAAAGAGAAGGAGACTGTGAGAGTTAAAGCACCATTGCATCACATGGGACAAGAGAAAAAGGAAAAAATAAAAGGTGATGAATAATGCAAGGGATCTTAGTACACTACAGAGAATTGGGGGAGCAGTGGTAATGATATTAAAAGAATTCCTAGGTGGTTTAAAATCATGTTCTCTAACTTAGTGTGTATCAAAACCACTTGAAGAGCTTGCTGCAAATGCAGAATATATGGCCTCCTACTCTAAGTTTCTGATTCAGTAAATCTGGGGTAGGCCAGGAACTTGTATTTCTAACAAGTTCCCAGAAGATGCTGATGTTCCTGGTCTAGGAACCACAATTTAAGACCCACCACCCAAAGAGCTCACAATAAACACATTCTGATATATCTACCCCAACTTTCTGACCACATCATATCCAAAACAATACCACCTTTCTGACCACATCATATCCAAAACAATAGCCAAATTTAGTAGCTCTATGAGGGACTAAAAAGTCAGCAACTCTGTTAGGATAACTATTACAACAATGCTCCTTTGCCTTCCAGGAGCTAACAGAAAATGATCAGTCCAGCTTTTGCCTTAATTCTTTCTGAGAACTCATAAGAGACAAGTGTGAAAGGAACAGAAAAGCATGCAGAAAAGACTGCTGGACTTCTAGGAAGACACTAGAGAAAGTTAAAGGGAAAAAAAGTTCCTTCTTGTTTTAATTTCAAAGGAATTACATTTGCTGAAAAGGAAATTAAGAAAATGGTCCTATTTACAACAGCATCAAAAAGAATAAAATACTTAGAAATAAACTTAATCAAAGAGGGGAAAGACACTAAAATTGTAAAACACTGCTGAAAGAAAGTAAAGAAAGCACAAATAAATGTCAGGACATCCCAGATTCAGGGATTAAAGACTTAATATTGTTAAAATGTCCATATTGCCCAAAGCAATTTACAGATTCAATGCAATTTCCATCAAAATTCCATTGGCATTTTTTACACAAAGAGAAAAAAAATCCCTAAATTCATATAAAATCTCAAAACCAACAGCCAAAACAACCTTTTTTTTAAGTCTTTATTCGAAGTCCAGTTAACTTACAGTGCAATAGCCAAAACAATCTTGAGAAAGCAAAACAAAGGTGGAGACCTGACACATCCTTATATAAAAATACATTACAAAGCTATACTAATCAAAAGCTATACTAATCATAAACACAGGCACAGAGAACAGAAAAGACAGCCCAGATGTAAACCCTTGTGTATGTGGTCAAATGATCTTTGACAAAGATGTCAAGACTCCATAAGGGGTGTATACTTGGCTTAGTTGTACAGCATGTAACTCTTGATCTCAGGATCATGAGTTCAAGCCAAGTTGGGCATGAAGCCTATTTTATTTTATTTTATTTTATTTTAAGATTTTATTTATTTGGGGCGCCTGGGTGGCTCAGTTGGTTAAGCGACTGCCTTCGGCTCAGGTCATGATCCCGGGTCTGGGAGCCTGATTTGACACTCGATCCCGGGACTCCGGGATCATGACCTAACCCGAAGGCAGTGACTTAACCAACTGAGCCACCCAGGTACCCATGTAGATCTTTTTTTAAGTTTATTTATTTTAGAGACAGAAAGCGTGTGTGTGTGTGTGTGTGTGTGTGTGTGTAGAAGGATAGAGGGAAAGGGAAAGAGAATCCCAGGTAGACTCCCTGGAACATGGAGTGCAGTGCAGGGCTAAAGATCATGACTTGAGCCAAAATCAAGGATTGGATGCGCGACTCACTGAGCCACCCAGGTGCCCCCATTTGTCTGTCTTCTTTGGATAAATGTCTGTTCAAGTCCTTTGCCCATTTTTTAGTTTGTTGTTGTTAAATTGTAAGAGTTCGTAGTATATTCTGGATATTATCCCCTTATCTGGTAGTTTACAGATATTTTTTTCTATTCAGTAGATTGCCTCTTTTGATTGTTTCCTTTGCTGTGCATAAGTTTTTTAAGTTTTACAGAGCCCCATTTGTCTTTGTTTTTGTTGCTTGTGCTTTTGGTACCATATCTAAGAAATCTTAGTTCCCTCTAGTGTCATAAAGTTTTTCCCCCATGTTTTTTTGTTTGTTTGTTTGTTTGCCCCCTGCTCCCCTCCCCCCACTAAGAGGTTTTGTAGTTTCAGTCTTATATTTAGGTCCTTTTTTTTTTTAAGATTTTATTTATTTATTTGAAAGAGAGCACAAGCAGTGGGGACATATAGAGGACAGAAGCAGACTCACCACTGAGCAGGATGCTGACACAGAACTTGATCCTAAGATCTTGGGATCATGATGGGAGCCGAAGGCAGATGCTTAACCAACTGAGCCATCTAGGCACCCTTACATTTAGGTCTTTAATTCATTTTAAGTTAATTTTTATGTATGGTGTTAGATAGGGGCCATCTTCATTCTTTTGCATGTGGATAGCCAGTTTTCCCAGTGCTATTTGTTGGAGAAACTATCAATTCTCCATTGTCAGTGTGGTGTTTTGTTTTGTTTTGTTTTGTTTTGTTTTGTTTTTTTAAAATAGGCTTCACGGGGCGCCTGGGTGGCTCAGTTGGTTAAGCGACTGCCTTGGCTCAGGTCATGATCCCGGAGTCCCGGGATCGAGTGTCAAATCAGGCTCCCAGCTCCCTGGGGAGTCTGCTTCTCCCTCTGACCTTCTCCCTTCTCATGCTCTCTCTCACTCACTCTCTCTCTCTCAAATAAATAAAATCTTTAAAAAAAAAAAAGAAAAAAAAAAGATCTTCAGGGCACCTGGGGGCTCAGTAGGTTAAGTGTCTGCCTTTGGCTCAGCTCATGATGCTGGGGTCCTGGGATCGAGTCCCACATCAGGCTACTTCTCCCTTGGCCTCTGCTGCTCCCCCCAGTTTGTGTGCTCTCTCATTCTTTCACTCTCAAATAAATAAAAATCTTTAGAAAAAAAAGATCTACAAATGGACACCAAGCATATGAAAAGATCCTCAACATCATTCATCATCAGGAAATGCAAATTAAAGCACAAAGAGATACCCACCTCATGCCCATTAGGATGCACACTGCCAAAAAAAACAGGATATCACAATGTTGGTGAGGATGTTGTACAGAAATTGGAACACTGGCACATTGCTGGTGGGACTGTAAAATGATGCAGCCACTGTGAAAAACAGTATAGAAGCTTCTCAAAAAATCAAAAATAGAACTACCATCTGATCCAGCAATCTTCCAAGTGTATATGCAAAAGAACTGAAAACAAGATCTGAAAGAGATTTGTCCTCCCATGTTCACTGCAGAATTACTCACAATAGATAAGATGTGGAAGCAACCTAAATGACTGTCGACAGATGAATGGATGAAGAAAATGTATATACAGTGGAATATTATTCAGCCTTTAAAAAGAAGGAAATCCTCTTGTATGCTACAAGATGGATGAACCCTGAGAACATTACACTAAGTGAAATAAGCCAATTACAAAAGACAGATACGGCAAGAATTCTTACAAGAGGTTTCTAAAGTAAACTTATAGAAAAAGAAAACAGAGTGGCAGTTTTCAGGGATGGGGGGTGGGGAGAATGGAAAATTGTTCAAAGAGTATAGAGCTCTACTCATGCAAAAAAAAAAAAAAATAGTTCTGGAGATCTGCTGTCCAACTCTATGTATACACTTAACCATACAAGACATTTAAAAATTAAGAGGGTAAATTGATGTGTTTTTTAATCACAGTAAGATAGACCAAAAAAGGGGGGGTCACATTTGCCAGCAGAACAAAGAAAGGATAAAAGCCACCTCGATGAGGTGAGTGATCCAAGGAGACAGCAGGAAATGAGAGGAAAACAGAAATGTATGGAAACGTGTAGAGGAGGGAAAAAGTTAAGAGAGGTAAAAAGATTCACATTCATACGCTCTGATGTAGCAAAGGAAAAGGGCACAATGTTAACAAACTGTGATTGATTCTCTTTTTATGACAAGGTCATGCTTTCAGCCTTTGATTGTTTTATTTATTTATTTTTAAAGATTTTATTTATTTGACAGAGAGAAACACAGCCAGAGAGGGGACACAAGCAGGGGGAGTGAGAGAGGGAAAAGCAGGCTTCCCACCTAGCAGGCAGCCCCATGCGGGACTCGGGACTCGGTTCTCTGGGATCATGACCTGAGCCAAAGGCAGTTGCTTAACCAGCAGAGCCACCCAGGTGCCCCTGATTCTTTTATTATTATAATTTTCTGCTCTAACTTGATTTTAATTTCCTGGCAGGTGGCACCCAAGCAGCCTTTTCACAGGAGCCCAGCCCTCTACCTAAAGTGTTCTGCTCACAGGGCAGAATGTACAGGCATTCTTCTCCAAGATTTCACATAGTCCATCATCAAAGCAAGGTTACTTTCAAACTGCATAAACTGACAGAACAGAAAGCTGCTCACTAAAATGTGACCCAGCCAGCAAATAAGCTTGGCACCCCCACTTTCCCTCTTTGGAAACAGAGGAGGAGTTTATTAATTGTTGCTATTAAAAAAGTCAGGCAGCTTCTCAGGTGAAGGGACTGTCAGCACGTCAGCCAACAGCCAGCAGGGGACCCCTTGTAGGTGAATTAGGCAGGAGCAATTGGGTAGAGTAGAGGATAGTGCAATGCCCAGTGCCTCCCCCAGGTGAAGCTAAGTGGCAGGGCACTCGCCCACCCAGGCATTTGGCTGGCTCAGTCAAGAGAGGATGCGACCCTTAACTTCAGGGTTATGAATTCAAGCCCCTTGTTGGACATGGAGCCTACTTAAAAAGACGGGGTGGGGTGGGTGCCTGGGTGGCCCAGTCGGTTAAGCCTCTGCCTTCATTCAGCTCAGGTCATGATCTCAGGGTCCTGGGATTGAGTTCCCTGTCAGACTCCCTCTCAGCGGGGAGTCTGCTTTTCCCTCTATCTCTGCCCCCACCACCCCCACACTCACTCCTGTTCACTTGCTCGCTCTCTCTCTCTCTCAAATAAATTTTTTTTTGCCAAAAAAAAAAAAAAAACTCCACTTGCCTACACAAAACCATCAACACATTTGGTTGAACTAATGCAGAGGTAACCAACATGAAACTGAAATTAAGTTAACAAAAATAAATAACAGCCCAGTGCAGATTAAGCCACAAAGAAACTTCCATGCTCTGACTAAAGGGGCAATAACTACTCAACTCCTGTTAGTTATTATGTAGGACTACAAGCCAGATCTTTTTTTTTTCCCAAAAGAATCCAGCAATCTGGACTTATGGAGAAAAAAACTGAAATTTTTAGAAACACTGTAAAAGTCAAATAAACATACCTGAATGAAGGTTATTTTACAATCTCTGCATTAATGTTACAGGCCCACACACTAAAGTCAAATGTGCTCACACAAATACGTTGTCTAGGTGCTCCCAAAAGGAGAAGATGTACTGGATCCTTCCCTCCCTATAAATATATAAGAAATCCAAGAGGAGGAGGAGAAGCTACCTGCAGAGCTCTAATGAGCTGGGACCAAGTACAATAAGCAAAATATATTATGCAAACAGAACCCCATACACCTGGTGTTATTGTCTTAGCAAAACCTCCAACGCACCCTTTAGAGCACTACTGTGAACAGATACAGTAGAGAAGGGGATCTGAAGGGGAAGAATGAGTACATGAGAAATTGCTCCCAGTGTATCACAGCACACACATAGATCCCACTGTAGTCCCTGTAATACTCCAACACTCTGAGCTGACAGAAGTGATTACATCTTTTCAAGTTCTCAGTGTGTATACAAAGCACACAGCCAGCTCTACACCATTCAGCCCCAGAGAGAGGGATGATGGGGGATAATTTAGATCAGTCTTAACAGGTGCTAATTTGACCTGCAGTGGGAGAACGGGCTGCTGGTAGGGCCTGGAGGCTCACACCCTCCCCCACACCAGGGCAAGCCTCCTCACTTGCAAACAATTTCCAAGGTAGATTACAAAACAAGGCTGGAAAACCTTGTTTCAGGGCAGATAGGAGAAGAAACCAGAAACTCTTTATGCACTTAAGGCCTGCTCTTAACCAGCAAAGAATCTTATAAGAGCCAATACTTAGGACATCTAGTACAAAGTAGAGAGAGGAGAGAAACAGTACAAGAATCCCCTACCTACCTCTTCCAAATCACATATACATAGAGCAGGGATTGGCAAAAGACGGCCTATAGTCCAAATCTGGCCTGCTGCCTATTTTTGTACAGCCCATGAGCTAAAAATGGTATTTATATTTTTAAATAGCTGGAAAACATCAAAAGACCATTTCATGACACGTGAAAAGTATATGAAAATCGCATTTCTGTCTATAAATAAAATTTTATTGGAAGAGAGCCACACTCATTCACTTCCATGTTGTCTCTGACTGCTTTCATGCTACAATGGCAGAGTTCAATATTTGCAACAGAGACCGTAGAGCCTACAAAGCTTGAAATATTCACTATCTTGCCCCTCACAGAAAAAGTCTGATATAGAGGATATAACTAGGGACATGCTCAGAATTCAGAGGCTCAAATATAGAGTGACCTAGTTGGGCAGATGGAGTGAAGGTGAAGATTAACACTGGTACCTCTCTTTTAAAGGTTTTATTTTTTATTTATTTGACAGAGAGAAGCACAGCTAGAGAGGGAACACAAGCAGGAGGAGTGAGGAGAAGCAGGTTTCCCGCCAAGCAGGAAGTCTGATATGGGGCTTTATCCTGGCACACCGGGATCATAACCTGAGCTGAAGACAGATACTTAACGACTGAGCCACCCAGGCGCCCCATCACTGGTAACTCTCTTCCATGCTGCCCTCACCCTCATATTGCCAAAGAAAGAAACAGGTTTTCTAATTACTCCCAAAGACAAATAAGTCAAATATCTAAATGTTACTGACTTATGATAGGGCAAGAGATGCCTGGTTTCTCCCAATCATTTAACAAGACCCTGAAGACTAGGTGGCTTAAAGCCAGTAAGTGAATGTTAAAGATGAAACCAAAGTTATGTCCTCTCATACAAGACTGCTGGAGAAGAGAAGTATATGAACATTTCCAGGTGGCAGACACTTAGAATTAAGAAAACAAAAGTCCTTTTCAACCTTGGGGAACAAGGCTCCTGAAAAGCCTAGGGGTAGGAGAATTACAACTGAAAAACTTATGACCTTACGGGAAAAGGATTAAAAAAATAAATAAATAAGCAAACCAGGATTAGGAGTCCCAATCTATGAAATTACATTCACTGAAATAAAACTGGAAATAGAAAATAACTTAAATTAGTTATAATGAATACCATACAATTAATTTTCATTTACCATCAGCAATGTTCATACTTTTTGGTTCCAGGAATTGTACTTATAAAAATTCACCCTCCTCTAGAAACACCTGCACAAGTACATAAAGATGACACAGCACTGTTGTGAAAAGCAAAAACCAGAAACAACCCAAATTCTATCAACGAGGCACTGGTTAAATTAATTTTAGTGCGTTCAATTGCTGGAATAGTATGCTACTGTCAAAAGGAATGCAACAGATCTATACACACCAGCATGGAAAATGTCCATGACATAGTAAGTGAAATATGTAAATGGAAAAACTAGTAGATTTAGTATGATCCCATTTTTACAAATGAAGAAAAAATGTGTTTTATTTATATTAAAAAAAACTCGAGTTAACACAAATTGTTAACTGAATAGCACTGCAGAGAACATTCTTTCTACATCACTCATTTCTGTAATGTTTGCATTTTTACAAATGAATTTGTATTTGTTTTATAAGCAGAAAACAAGAGACATCTCAAAATTTCCACTGATTATCTCCTGTTCACTATAGCTCTTTGAGGCTTTCCCTTTCTCAAACTTTCAGTAACACACCATTATGATTGGGGAGGGGGCAAGGCTTTGTTGCAGATAAAGACTGCCTACTAAGAGGCTTTCTTTTTTATTTAGCAACTCTTCATTCAAACATTTAAGGCCTCTCCAATTCTGATATAATCATTGACTCCCGCCATCTGATTTTCACCAGTCTCAAGACACAAATGAATCTAAAAGCGTGTGATGTTGCCTAACTTTAATTCACCCTATTTAGCAGAGTCTCTTCAGTCTATTCTCCATCACAGCCATAGTGATCCTTTAAAAATTTAAGATCATGCTACTCTGCTTCTGATTGCTTTCCAAACCACTCTGAATAAGAGATAAAATCCCTTAAATGGTTTAGAAGACCCTGCAATAAATAATCCAATCCCCATCACCTCTCTACCTTCTATCATGCCATCCTTTGCTGTGCTCCAGCCAAGCGTCTCAGGGATTTTGTATTTGCCCTTCTCTCTTTTATAGAGTTTACTCTCTAAACTTCCTTGAGGTCTCTGCTCCGATGTCACCTTCCCAGACTTCCTTTGATCCCCTATTTAACACTGCAAACTTCCACCCCAGCACCTCTTACATTTAAAAATATTCTTCTTTATAGAACTATCACCACCTGACATACTAGCTAGATATTTTATCTATTTGTTTATTGTCTTTTTCCCATTAGAATGAGAGATTTACTGCTGGCGCTTAAATAGTATCTGGTACATAGTAGGTGCTTAGTAAATACTTGTTAACTGGATGAATGAATCACTCAAACAATCAGTCAATCAGAGTAATTATTTCACTAGCCCAATGCCCAAGATTATAAGAGCCTCATTCACAAGTGACAGCCTTCGCCATACTCCTCAGTCTCTCCTTAAGGCCTGGATTTACCTTCCACCAGTTTCCCCTACACCTCTTTGAAACTAAGCTTCTTATTCCACCATCAGTTTTGTCTCATTTTTGATTTCTCAATACTTGCTTCTCTCTGTTCCCAGAACAAGCCATGATTTAGTCATATCACAAATTAATTTCCCCTGAATGAGAATTCTTCCCTATTTGTCCTCAAATGCCAAACTTCTGAGTAAGAACTCAAAAGTTAGAAAGGATTTATTGTACTGTAAATACCAAAGACAAAGATTCTGCCAATTTTTTAGGGGCATAATTAGAGGTAAAGCAAAACTCTCTCTTAATTATAAGGATTCTGCCCCTCACAAAAACAAACGAAAACAAAACCCCCCCCAAAACCCTAATTATCTCAAAACTAAAAACCTGTGATAATTTTTAAAATGCTCAGACACCAAAGTGAAATAAAATGAGAGCACCTACTTTTTCTAATTTGAAACACCCTACTCTAAGCAGATTCAGGGAAAGCCTTCCACAGAAACAAACATAAAGCACCAATGGGAAACAGAACCGTCACATTTAATTTGGCTTACTTGCATCTAATTTGGACTCTCCTAAGACCAAGTATTCCATTACTGAAACTGCAGTTTTTTTGTGGGGTTTTAATTTTTAAGTTTTTTTTTTTTTTTTTTTAGGAATCTCTACCCCCAGTGTGGGGCTCAAACTCATGATCCTGAGATCAAAAGTCACATGCTCTTTCAACTGAGCCAGTCTTTCAACTGAGCCAGTCAGGTACCCTGAGACTGCAGAGAGTCTTTAAGGAGAAAGAACACTGACTGGCAGACGTATTAATATCAATGAGAAACACGCCAAAGACCAACAAAATGATATCGAGAGGCAGCTGTATGGCCAATATCTCTGATGAACATAGATGCAAAAACCCTCAACAAAGGGCACCTGGGTGGCTCAGAGGGTTAAAGCCTCTCCCTTCAGCTCAAGTCATGATCTCAGGGTCCTGAGATGGAGTCCCATATCAGGCTTTCTGCTCAGCGGGGAGCCTGCTTGCCCCTCTTTCTCTGCCTGCCTCTCTGCCTATTTGTGATCTCTCTCTCTGTCAAATAAATAAATAAAATCTTTAAAAAAAAAAACCCTCAACAAAATACTAATAAACTGAACCCAATAATACATTAAAAAAAATAATTTACCACAAGCAAGTGGGATTTGTTCCTGGGCTGCAAGGGCGGTTCAATATTTGCAAATAAATCAACATGATACATCATATCAATATGAGAAAGGATAAGAATCCTGATCAGGGGCGCCAGGGTGACTTAGTCATTAAGCGTCTGCCTTTGGCTCAGGTCATGAGCCCAGAGTCCTAGGATCGAGGCCCACATCAGGCTCCCTACTCAGCAGGAAGCCTGCTTCTCCCTCTCCTCCCCACGTATGCAATCTGTCTCTCTCTAGTAAATAAAAATTTTTTTAAAAAAAGAATCATATGATCATTTCAACAGACACACAAAAAACATTTGACAAAGTACAATATCCATTCATGAAAAAACCCTCAGCATAGTAGATTTAGAGGGAACATAGCTCAACATAATAAAGGCTATATATGAAAAACCCACAGTGAACATCTTCCTCAATGGGGAAAAGGTGAGAGCAGTTCCCCTAAGGTCAGGCTCAGGTCATGATCCCAGGATCCAAGGATCAAGCCCCACACATAAGCATCAGGTTTTATGCTCGACTGGAAGCTCTCACATCTTATGTTCCCTCTCTAGCTGTGTTTCTCTCTGTTAAATAAATAAACATTAAAAAAAGAAAGAAAGAAAAGTAAAACTGTCACTATTTGTGTATGACATGATACTTTTTATAGAAAGCCTAAGAGGCGCCTGGGTGGCTCTGGTTATGATCCCAGAGTCCCGGGATAGAGTCCCAGGATCGAGCCCCGCATTGGGGTCCTGCTCCACAGGAAACCTGCTTCTCCCTCTCTCACTCCCCCTGCTTGTGTTCCCTCTCCAGCTGTGTTTCTCTCTGTCAAATAAATAAATAAAATCTTAAAAAAAAAAAAAGGAAAGAAAAAGAAACCCAAAAGACTCCACCATAAAACTGCTAGAACCAATAAACGAACTAAGTAAAGCTGCAGGATACAAAGTCAATGTATGGAAATCTGTTCCATTTCCATACGTCGGTAATGAAGCACCAGAAAGAGAAATTAAGAAAACAATCCTGTTTATAACTACACCACAAATAATAAGATACCCAGGAATAAACCTAACCAAAGAAGTGAAAAACTTGTCCTCTGAAAACTATAAAACACTGATGAAAGAAACTGAAGATGACACAAAGAAATGGAAAGACATCCCATGCTCATGGATTAGATAAACAAATACTGTTACATGTCTATACTACTCAAATCACTCTACATATATAATGCAATCCTATAAAATACCAATAACATTTTTCACAGAACTAGAACAAGCAATCCTAAAATCTGTATGGAACCACAAAAGATCCCACATAGCCAAAGCAATCTTGAAAATGAAAAGCAGGGTCGTCTGGGTGGCTCAGTTGTTGGGCATCTGCCTTCTGCTCAGGTCATGATCCCTAAGTCCCGGGATTGAGTCCTGCATTGGGCTCCCTGCTCGGCGGGAAGCCTGCTTCTCCTTCTCTCTCTCACTCCCCCTACTTGTGTTCCCTCTCTTGCTGTGTTTCTCTCTGTCAAATAAACATATAAAATCTTAAAAAAAAAGAAAAAAAAATGAAAAGCAGAGCTGGAGGCATCACATTTCCCGACTTCAAGTTATATTACAAAGCTCAAAACAGTATGGTACTGGCACAAAAACAGACACATTGATGAATAGAACAGAACAGAAAATCCAGAAATAAATCCACAATTGTGTGGTTAATTAATCCTCAACAAAGTAGGAAAAAATATCCAATGGAAAAAGTCTCTTCAATAAATGGTGCTGGGAAAACTGGAAAGCTACATGCAAATGAATGAAACTGGAACACTTTCTTACACCATACACAAAAATAAATTCAAAATGAATTAAAGATCTAAATTTGAGACTTGTCTCTCTCTCTCTAATAAATAAATAAATTCTTTAGGGGCACCTAGGTGGCTTAGTCCGTTAAGCATCTGCCTTGGGCTCAGGTCATGATCCCAGAGTCCTAGGATCAAGTCCTACATTGGGCTCCTTGCTCAGCAGGAGTCTGCTTCTCCCTCTGCCCTTCTGCCCTGCTTGTAATCTCGATCTCTAATAAATAAATACTTTAAAAATTTAAAAATTCAAAATAAAAATAAATGTGAGAACTGAAACATAAAAATCCTACAAGAAAGCAGAATAGTCATTTCTCTGACATCAACCAGAGCAACTTTTTTCTAGATAGGTCCCTTGAGGCAAGGGAAACAAAAGCAAAAATAAAACTATTGGACTACATCAAAATAAAAGGAGATGCAGGGAGGGAAGCTATTTACAAAAAGGAAGGGCAACCTATGGAATGGGAGAAGATATTTGCAAAGCACATATCTGATAAAGGGTTAGTATCCAAAATATATAAAGAACATATAAAACTCAACACCCAAAAGTCAAATAATTCAATTGAAAAATGGGTAGAAGATAGGAACAGACATGTCTCCAAAGAAGACATCTAGATGGCTGACACATGAAAAGATGCTCATCATCACTCATCACTCCCTCCCTGCGAGAGAGGGAACACAAGCAGGGAGAGAGAGAGGGAGAAGCAGGCTTCCTGCCGAGCAGGGAGCCCGATGTGGGACTCGATCCCGGGTCTCCAGGATCATGACCCAAGGAGGGAAATGCAAATCAAAACAACAATGAGATAGCACCTCACACCTGTCAAAATGGATAAAACCAACAACCTAAAAAAAACAGTTGTTGGGGAGGATGTGGAAAAAAGGGAATCTTCCTGCACTGTTGGTGGGAATGCAAACTCGTACAGCCACTCTGGAAAACATATGGAGGTTCCTCACAAAGTTAAAAATAGAACTATCCTGCAATCTAGCAAGCACGCTACTGGTACTTACCCCCCCCAAAATACAAAAATATAAATTCAAAAGGCTACATGCACCCCTATGTTGGACAAATGGATAAAGAAAATGTGGTGGATACATATGCATTGGAATATTATTTAGCCATAAAAAAGAATGAAATCTTGCCCACTGCAATGACATGAATGGAGCTAAAGAGCATAATGCTAAGTGAAATAACTCAGAGAAAGACAAATACCATAGGACTTCACTCATAAGTAGTATTTAAAAAACAAAACAAATGAGCAAAGGGGGAGCATAGAGAAAGAGACAAACCAAGAAACAGACTCTTAACTATAGAGAATAAACTGATGGCTTCCAGATGGAAGGTGAAATAGGTGATGGGGATTAAAGACTCACTTATGATGATGAATATGATTAAAATAAAAACTTAAAAGAAGAGAGACAGAGAGAAAGCCGTACGACACTGATAGACTCAATGAATATTGTAGGCTCTAAGTCATCAGTGAGAGCCAGTGTGAAGGACAGCTGATCAGGTACAAGACTTATTAAAGGCTTCAGGACAACCAACACCTGAGTTAGAAACATAGCACAAGGGGTGCCTGGGTGGCTCAGTTGGTTAGGCCTCTGCCTTTGGCTCAGGTCATGATCCCAGATCATGATAAATGATAAATAAAGTCTTTATCATGTTTCTCTCTGTCAAATAAATAAATAAAGTCTTTAAAAAAATTGTAAAAAAAAAAAAAAAAAGAAACATAGCACAATAATGAAACATGAGTGGAACAGGTTCTAGGTCACATGAGCTCAAGTTACAGAAGGTGTCTTCTGTGTACAACTCTAGATAATGCCATTTCATTTATTCAACAAGAAATTTTTTTTAAAAGATTTTATTTATTTGACAACAAGAAACAGAGCGAGAGAGGGAACACAAGCAGGGAGAGAGAGAGAGAAGCAGGCTTCCTGCCGAGCAGGGAGCCCGATGCGGGACTCGATCCCGGGTCTCCGGGATCATGACCCAAGCCGAAGGCAGTCACTTAACCAACTGAGCCACCCAGGTGCCCCTCAACAAGAAATTATTAAGGCAATGACTCCCTAGAAGACTAAAGGATGTAGCATAATAACGAGTCTTTTTTTCTTTTTTACCAAGCCAAAAAGAATTTATACTACATAATGAATCGTTGGGGATGTAATTTCAACTCCATTTGTGGAATTCAACTAACATTTTCTGGGCACCTACTAGGTGCCAAGTAGTATTCTAGAGACAGCAGGAATATAGACATAATCACTGCTTTCAGGGGGCTCACTGACAGAAAGGGAAACAACTACTTTTCTGTCACAGGTATAATATTACATGTAAGTACCTATACATCTAGTGTAAGCAACAAAGAGAAAGTAATCATTTGGGGCATTTAGAGAAGTTTTCTCAAAGGAAAAGGGGACAGCTGTCTTAGGTTTTGAATAATAAATTGAGTATATTCCCATCCAAAGAAACCAAAACTGATTTTACATATATAAACTTTAAATCCAGTAAGGTCAGTGGCACAGCAAAGCTACTAAAGATGGACCACTGTCTTTATCATGATCAAGCTGAAAAGATTGGTGCTTTCCTAATTTCTAGGTCACCTTCTCCCTCTTGTGGACCTATGACTAGCCCTGCAGATATATACATTTATTTTCTTCCATCAGTGATATTTCTGCTGAGCGCTCCCTGGAAAATCCCCATGTGACCAGAGCTGAAGCATCAAACAAGTTAGCTGGCCCACAAAGCCTCAAGAGGCTTCAGACTGCTCCAACTCCAAAGCAATTCCTTCACAAAAGTCAAAAAAAAAAAAAAAAACTGAGAAATCAAATGTGGAGTTCCAACTCTAACCTTCAATGTTCTAGGCCAAATTTCCCCAATCTTCTTTTATCATAAGGGAAAAGTGCAGATCAAAAGACATCAGTTCTCAGAACACAATCTTATTAAACACTTCAGACGAAAGGCTTTGTCACCTTTCTGGAGAAGGAATGCACATATAATTTAGTTAAGGAAGATTTGGCCCAAATTTTGATCTCCCATTTGTTGGAATTTTTACAGTGTACTTCCCAAACTGGGATCACTTCAAAAAAACCCATTAATGCAGTTCTATGGGCAAATAACTAAAACACTGTTTCTCCTATATCCCTAAAAACATTGTGTTGGTTACATTTCTACAGAGAGACAATAGTTACAAATAATTTATCAGATTTCCAATTTCTTACAAAGACAGCTAACTGAAGAGCCCACTGCTGTCACCCCTGCTGCCCACCTCCCTTCACTGATCTATAGGAGCAGAGGTTCTGATAGAGAAAACTCAATACGTAAAAGCACTAATTTCAAATGAAGAGGAGGAAAGAGTGCCCTCTTTAGGACCTAAGGGCTTGAATCCCATTGTTGTTATAAGCACCTTTTTTTTTTTTAAGATTTTATTTATTTGACAGAGAAACACAGCCAGAGAGGGAACACAAGCAGCAGGAGGGAAAGAGGGAGAAGCAGGCCTCCCGCCAAGCAGGCAGCCCGATGCGGGGCTCGATCCTGGGACTCCGGGATCATGACATGACCTCCTCTCTCTCTGTCTCTCTGCCTACCTGTGATCTCTCTCTCTGCCAAATAAATAAATAAAATCTAAACAAATAAATAAATAAAATCTTTTTTAAAAAGGCATTTCTGTACATCTAAGTTTTTTCATCTATTAAAAAAAAAAGAGGCTGGACTAAATACACTCTAGGTTTTCTCCAGTTTTAAGATGCCATTTAGATAATTTTCTCTTTTTCCTAATACCAGCCTTTTGAAGCCACTGGGACTCCTGCTGCAAGCTGTAGGGAGCCACAAGACCCTGATTTTTTCTGCTAGATCCTGGGTTATCAGACCCAAAAAGAAGTTTCTGGGGGCATCTAGGTGGCTCAGTCGTTAAGCGTCTGCCTCAACTCAGGTCATGCCTGGGACTGAGCCCCACATCGGGCTCCCTGCTCGGTCGGGCCTGCTTCTCCCTCTCCTTCTGCCTGCAGCTCCCCCTACTTGTGCTCTCTGTCAAATGGATAAATAAAATATTTATTTAAAAAAAGGAGGAGGAGGAAGATGAGGAGAAGGAGAAGAGAAGGAGAAGGAGAAGGAGAAAAAGCAGTAGTAGTAGTAGTTGTTGTTGTTTCTGGTGATGAGGAAAAGGCCTGCCACCCAAGTTATCAGTTGTAAGCTGGAGTCAAGACTACACAGGCAGCTTGCCCTCTACTGCCCATAGGCAAAAGGAGACAACTGTGAAGTGGTTATCATAGCTTAGCAACATAGAGCTATACTAAAACAACACATTTATGCTCAATGTTCTCACTATTTGCAAATACTATTAGTTAAATCAGCAGCACCGAAGATCAAACTATGATTCTTTTGTCTATCTCTTACTACAAGGCCAAAGAATAAATTTCCCTTCAAGCAGACTAGGCACACAGTAAGGGCATCTTCCTCTCCTGCCGGCCATCCTAGTCTAGCGGCAGCAACAGCCCAACAGTGACACCTTCTGGGGAAATCCAAGCAAGGGCTGGCTCATCAACTAGAGACCATCAAGTCCGTTTTGAAGGTGGCAGAAGATGCTGATTAGCACCTGTATGTATTAGTAATTTACACTAGAATGCAGCCACTCAAATTATGAGGAAGTGATGGCCCTTCTATAAAGGCTATGCACTTGGAATATTTTACAGTGTACCTCCCTTCTGAGCAGGCTGTCAGACCCCACAGTACATCTCATCCTAGCTCATCTCAAGTGACTCCACAAATCATGTAACTACGATATTTTACAACGAAACCATGCATTATTTGTATGGTTTTAAAAGAAAAAGTATATATACAAAATTGTTTACAGCAAGATGGCAAGGGCTTTCATCTACTAGAGGCTACATTTTTAAATGTTTGAACTTTTTTATTTAAAACATAAACACAGTTTCTGGGTTTTAAATGGTCTGTTTTTATTATGAAGTGATTACTATTTTAGTCACACGTGGCTATTTCCATTTAATTAAAATTTTAAAAAGTACATGTAGCTTCTCAGGTCAGAATTAGCCATATTTCGAATGCTTAATAGCCACATGTGGCTAATGCCTACCATACTGGACAGCACAGAGAAACACATCACTGCAGAAAGTTTTACTGGACGGCATTGTTCTAGAGAAACTTATTATTTTCAGATGAAATTTTATGATGTCTGGGTCAGGGGAGTCAGCAGGGGATATAGATGAATGAAAGCTGGACAAGTGTTAATAATTTTTAAAGTCAGATGAGAGATATATGAAAATCTTATTAAACCTTATTTTTATGTGTCTGAAGATTATCATAGTAAAAAACTAAAAGAAACTAAAAATGAATAAAAATGGTTCACCTAAAAATGAGGTATTGCACTAAGGAATATACTATGGTTGGCAGCTTAGAAAAATCTGTACTCATACAAACTAGAATTCAAATCTCCACTCAGAAACCTACTTATGGATCTTTAACAAGAAACTCGGCTTCTCTGAACCTCACTATCCTCAAATGTAAGATGAGACATTAAAAACCTGCCCTGCAGAGTTATGGTGGAAATTAGAAATAATTAATGCAAAGATACAGTACCTAACACATAGTAGGCCCTCAGTAATTGGTATCTCTAATCATTATCAGAGTATACTTTAAACCACGCAGGTATTTCTCAGAACACCACCAGAAGAGGTACCGCTACAACAGAATCCACAAAGGCTAACCGACCAGAAGCCCACTGGTACTACGGAAACAGGTCCTGGGAGGCTTTTGGAGCAGTAACTCAAGACAGTTCTTTTACAACTACCTTTCATAAACCTTTTGCATGCCTACTCTATGTCAGGCACTGTGCTTTTTACCTTCCCATCTCTCTTGACAAAGAGGAGCAATGGTCTCAGGTTCCTAATATGGACTGTTATGCAAGGCAAAATATTCCAAGCTGGGAATTTAGGAAAGGTGAATCCAGAACTGGTCTCAACTATATGAGCATAGTAACAACCTCTATAATTTTGTCTATCTTTCATATGCAACCAAGTGTCCTATCTTCCCCTTAGCAACAGCCCCTAGTAACCACCCACTACCTAGTAGTCAGCATGTTCTTTCCTGTCTTAGAATGTGGTGGTCCCCTAAAATAAAAAGGTCTTTCCCTTTCCAAATCCTACCCATCTTTCAAGACTTGATTTTGTACAGCCTTCTTTGATGGTATTTCCCTTTCTCTGAAATGAGACTGCATTTAATCTCATACCACACAGTGAAGCATTTGGGTCATCTACATTTTTTATATAATTGCATGTAAATAAGTCCTGCCTCTATAATAACACTCTAAGTAAGTAAAGACCAGGTATTACGCTTCTTCTGTATTCCCTATAGTGCCCAGCACAGTGCTGGAGAAATTATAACCATTCAACAAATACTTATTAACTGGGTAACTCTCTAAAGCATTCTCCCAAAATAACAAGTACATTATGTGCACAATCCATATTCCCACCCTTGTTAGAAGCTTATGTCAGAAATTTCAGTTGCTTCAACAGAGGATGTAATGCAGAGCAATATGCTGTTTGGATCCAACAGGCATATTCTGGGAGCTGGTGATTACGCTAGATGTGACCTTTACAGAATTACAGAAAGAAGTCCCTAATAAATCAAGATAGATGCGCACATAGCCATACATGGAAGGTGTGGTGGGCGGTCAACTACACCCACTCTGTTTTTTCCAAGGAAGAGTTGCCTGGGATGCTGATCTGAGTATGGAGGGGCCTTCCTTCTACAAATTATTCTTCCTCACCTTTAGGTGAATGTCCATCTTGGAAGAGCTCCTCAAAGAAACTTCACTTAGCAACTAATTTGCTATCCAAAAAAATATGTATCCCCCCAAAATGGACTTTCTTTGACATATATACATACATTTATATATATATATTTTTTTTTCTTTTCCTTTCTGTCAAATTGCAATGTTCCAAAAGATAGGGTTTAACAGGTAAACACAGCTGTCCAAAGAGACACGACTGAAAAAGAGCTAATACACTATAGCATCTGTAGCACTCCGGGACTTTTTTTTTTTTTTCACAATAACTAGTGCTGCATGTACAATCCTCCAAGAAGGTTCAAAAAGCAAGGCAGAGGAAGTCAGTGGCTGTACCTCCTCTTGCACCTCTAACCTGATCTGCATTTCCTTTAAGGCTAAAGTCTTATGAGCTTAGCCAGAGAAGGAGCTAGCAGAACCAAGTGACTCATACCACTAGGCCCCATTCTATCTCTGCTACCACAGCAAGATCTTCCAAGAAGATGCAATGGACATCAGGGAGACCAAAACCAGATGCATGGGTCCCAGATGCTCCAGATCCAGCCACAACATCTACAGGACTGAAGGAAGAGACATAAGGAGAAAAGTAAGGGATGTAGAAGACAAGAAAGCATCTGCTTACCTCCTGAGTGAATCTTCCTCAGAGCTCTCCTCAGGCATATCCTGATGTAAGGCCTCCTGTGATACAGTTCCAGATCTGCTAGACTGAGTGTAAATTCTTTCCCAGTGGCCCGTCTCCTGGTTGAAGGCCACCCCCACAGTCCTCTCCTCCTGCGGACTAGCAGAGCTGCTCAACTCCAGCCTGCTGGAGCTGGGTGTTTGGCCCTCAGTCCGCTCAAGGGGTGGCAACTGGCTGCCACCTGATGGCATGCCCTCGAAGGTGCTAGGGACCTGCCAGGAGGAGCTGGCCTCGCTAGAGGAGTAGTTGGGTGTGGTTCTTTCCCAGCGCAGGGTGTCGTTGTTGAAAGTCAGGAGATTGTGGCAAGCACGACAGCGGTTCAGGTGGCCACGGGACAGGTTGGAGTTGTTCTCACTACTGTGTGGGGTGGGCTGGTGGGAGGGGCCTGGCCTCTCGGACTCAATGTTGTTATTGAGCATTTCCTGGGCCTGTTGGGTCTGGGGGGCTTCTCCACTCAGGCTGTGGTCCAGCTCCTGAAGCCGGTCATACTCCAGAAAGAAGCGTCTCAGGTCACACTGAAGCTCATGGCGAATGCTGCCTGAGTTGTTTTGGCTGGAGCCACTTCCTCCATCTGACTCAGCTGCCAACCCTGAAGCTGGAAAACCCCTCCCTTCTGTGGCTGAAGTGTACACAGATGCTTGAGAGCCACCTTCCTGCTGTCTCAGCACAGACAGTAAACTCACCGAAGAGGCACTGGTCCTAGGCGGAGGCATGGATTCTGCCTCAGAGCGGGAGTTCAGACTGAGCACTGTCCGGGTCCACTCGGACCCTGTCAGCCCAGGAGCTATTTCTCGGTGATACCTAGAAGGGTGGCTGGACAAAGGGCCTCCCAAAGAGCGACGGGTGGGACCCAGACTGAGGTTGCGGAGTGTGTTGCCGGCAGTGCTGCTCTGGACTGTACTGAAGGCAGACGGCCGGTTCAAGAGGCCCTGGTCCTGCTGCGTTGACGAGGCCTGCTCCGGGGGATGGAAGGGCTCGGTCTGTACAAAAGAAAAGGAAGGGGTAGTAGCCCTGGCAGAAGCAGGGGGAACACTGTCCTGGTGTGGCAAGAGGGAAGGAACTCGAGTGCCAGAGCAGCGGCTGCAAAGGCACAGGATCCCAAGGTGCTGGCAGCACTCAGCTGTGGGGTAACTGACCCGCTGTCGGAGCCGGATGTAAGCGGAAGTCCTGGGACGCTCCGTGGAGGGCTGAGGGGGAGGCGGTGGGGGTGAGGGGGTAGCAGAATCTTGCACTGTGCTTTGCTCTCCCACCTGGATGCCAGAGGAGCGGGAGGACAGCATGTGCAGGAAATTGTGGAGGAGAGGCGTCCGGCGAACTGGCTGTGATTGCAGCAGGGCACGCTGACGGTAATGGGATAACTCTGTTCCGTCTATGGGGATCTCTGGCTCATCATCACCCTGCAATGTGGAGCGAGGTGGGGCAGGAGGAGAGCGAGGCAGTTAGGTAGAACCTCCAGGTAAATCAAGGAAAATTAACCCCTGACAACCATCCAAGGAAAACAATCCTCATCGTGAGACAACAACCCTACCCTGAAGCGCTGAGGACTAACTGGCTTTAGCTTCAGTATCATCGTATGGAATTAAATTATTCACTTCCAATTAGTGACACTTCTGAATGGGTACATGGGGCAAACCTTTTACAAAGTGCATCTCTGACACGGAGGCAGTGAGGGAAGTAAAAATGTCAACCAGCCAGAGGCACAAAAATGACAAGCTATCCAACAAAGCTTGGATACTACTAATAACGTGATCACTTGGGGGTTTCAGAATTGACTCCCCTGTCAAACTATGGGTAGCACTTTGAATACACAGTCTGAAGCTAGTTTTTAATCTCAACTGAAAAAGAAACACTTGGGCATTACAAATTACAAGTCCAATATAATCGGAATTGGAGCACTAATTTAGAAAACAACTCCTAGTTTAGATGGGAGTTGGAACTGCTAACTAACTTACCTGCTGATTAGAGGGGTTAACAATGGCTGTGAGTAAGTAGTGTCCAAGGGGATCAAATCTCACCAGACTGAAAACACAAAAGAGAAAGACAGACACACATAGATGTTAAATGAGAAGAGGAAGTCTGTGTTTAAATGTAGAGCAATCACTACTGATAACTGTGGGATTACCCAGGCATCTACTTCATGTTAGAAACTTCCAAAACTTTAGAAGAGATCAAAATAATAGGGCTCAATATTTCTTTTCATCTCCTCACACTTGCCAGAATAGGGGAATATGTATCACAAAGATAATTTCAAAAACCAGTGAGGCTTCTGTCCCAAGAGGCAGCTGTTTAAACATACTTGCTCATACTGAAGAGCCTATCAACAGTAAAGCATAGCACACTCCCATATCCTGCCACAGGGTTATTTAGTTCTTCCCTCACAAAGCAGTTACACAGGCAAGAAGCAGGAGTTCTGGGGACAATGAACAGTTTCAGCATCAAGTGACATAGCTGAGACTAGAAAAATTTATTATCTCCAACTGCAATACCAAGAGGACCAAAGAAAACTAATGTACCAACTTTAATTCAGGCAATGTGTGTTTCGGTTTTGAGGGCTGAATATCAATTAGAAGACTTGATACATACTTTCACCTTCATTTTCCAGTTTGATAAACACAAATAAATGATATTAGCAAATTCTCACCATCAAATTAACCTCTACCTGAAAATCTTTCAGGTTTACCAAAAAAGGGCCCTACCCCAAACCCAGATAGCTTTGAACCTGAAAGACATTCTAACAACCTTGGTCTACAGAGCCCAGAAGATGAGACCAATTAGAAACAGCTAAAATAAACTACTGATTGGCCAGCAGCTTAAAAAATAGGAGGAGCTGGGGCGCCTGGGTGGCTCAGTTGGTTAAGCGACTGCCTTGGGCTCAGGTCATGATCCCGGAGACCCGGGATCGAACCCCACATCGGGCTCCCTGCTCGGCAGGAGGCCTGCTTCTCCCTCTCTCACTCCCCTTGCTTGTGTTCCCTCTCTGCTGTATTTCTCTCTGTCAAATAAGTAAATAAAATCTTAAAAAAAAAAAAAAAAAAGTAGGAGGAGCTGTGGGGCGCCTGGGCAGCTCAGTCATTAACTGTCTGCCTTCTGCTCAGGTCATGATCCCAGAGTCCTGGGTTTGAGCCCCACATCAGGCTCCCTGCTCGGCGGGAAGCCTGCTTCTCCCTCTCTCACTCCCCCCTGTTCATGTTCCCTCTCTAACTGTGTTTTTCTCTGTCAAATAAATAAATAAAATCTTAAAAAAAAAAAAAAAAGTAGGAGGAGCTGTACAGGTATAACAAACTGTTTCCTGAGGTGACAGCAAGTGTAAATGTTCTCTGCCATGTTAGTCCTATGACAAACATTGCTGGTGGGCAGAGCACTCACCGGACCCGTTCCATCTCGCTAGCTGTCTTCACCACAGCAAAGGGTTCCCGCCGACTCCAATCCCAGAAGTGGATCTCGTTGGCAGTGGCAATCAACAGGAGCTGAGCCGTAGGGTGGAAAGCCAAAGAAGCAATGGCATTGTTGCTGTCTGTGAACCAGCTTTCACTGCCACCCTATAAACAAACCAATCCCAAATAGTCTCAGGTTACAAACTGGCAGTAAACTGGGATGCAATTTCAGAAAGGATCACTTAAGGTAAAATGATTACTTATAGGGCCTTCTTTAAATATGCCCACTGTAAAATGAAGAAAATCAGTGATCTCGCAGTGTCACCAATTTATCAGAAAATTATTACTGTCGGGGCGCCTGGGTGGCTCAGTTGGTTAAGCGACTGCCTTCAGCTCAGGTCATGATCCCGGAGACCCAGGATCGAGTCCCACATCTGGCTCCCTGCTCAGCGGAAAGCCTGCTTCTCCCTCTCTCATTCCCCCTGCTTGTGTTCCCTCTCTACCTGTGTTTCTCTCTGTCAAATAAATAAAATCTTTAAAAAAAAAAAAAAGAAAATTATTACTATCAAGCACCTGGGTGGCTCAGTTGGTTAAGCAACTGTCTTCGGCTTGGGTCATGATCCTGGAGTCCCAGGATCGAGTCCCACATCAGGCTCCCTGCTCAGTAGGGAGTCTGTTTCTCCCTCTGACCTCTCCCCACTCTCATGTTCTCTCTCTCATTCTTTCTCTCTCAAATAAATAAAATCTTTAAAAAAAAATAAAAAGAAAATTATTACTGTCAGCTCAGTTCTCCAAGTCATCTACAATCCAAAGCAATGAGCATCCACATAAGTACTGCTTCTGAAGCCTATGAAAATGCATGCTTGGTGCATGACATGGTATACAACAACCCAATCCACTAGCAACTCATCCGGACAAGAAGCACATTGCTTTGGCAATCATGATCAGAACACAGTACAATCCTTGCTCTAAAAAAAAAAAAAAAAAAAAAAAAAAAAGGCGGGGCGCCTGGGTGGCTCAGTTGGTTAAGCGACTGCCTTCAGCTCAGGTCATAATCCTGGAGACCTGGGATCGAGCCCCACATCGGGCTCCCTGCTCGGCGGGAAGCCTGCTTCTCCCTCTCTCACTCCCCCTGCTTGTGTTCCCTCTCTGGCTGTGTTTCTCTCTGTCAAATAAATAAAATCTTAAAAAAAAAAAAAAAAAAAAAAAAAAAAAAAAAAAAAAAAAAAAAAAAAAAAACGGCATCTATCCTGAACATATTTTAGAACGTCCTGTAATATGTCACAATGGGCAGATGGAAGAATAGCTAAGTAGGATGTTCATCTTAGAATGGAGGAATATGAACTAGACTTCCTATTATTTAAGTGGGGAAGACTACCACTTATTCTGATGTAGTCCTAAAAACCTGGCTAGTCTCTCCTCCAGTTAAGAAATCAATGGTAAACAACTCTCTGCCTGTAGAATACTAAAGAAATGGAAATACTTACATGCAAATCCCAAATCCTGACCTCTCCATCCAGGCAGCCAGAAGCAATAAGGCCTGAGATGGTGGGATGAAAAGTGACACACCACGGAGTACGGCGATGTCCAATCAAAGAATGAACACACTTGCCAGTCTTCACCTCCGTAATATATATATTATGGTTCACGTGGGTGGAGGCCAAAAGAGTCCTAGGAAATGAAAGAGTAGGAAATGAATGTGAAGCATGTGGGAGATTAACAAACTTTATCAGTCCTGGATAACCAGTCGAGTATTCCTCACCCCAGCATGGAAAAACTACATCGTAGGCATTACAAACAACAGAAGTATTCTGATCTTTAAAAGCTTTGGCTTCTCCACACTGTCCCCAAATGACACACATCCCCTTCAGAGATTGTTTTTTTCCCAGCAGAAAAATTATCATTCCATCAGTGGCCTATATCACATCGGCAAAGGATAGGAACTGAGAAATTTTCCAAGTTTGGATGCTCAAGGTCCACCGTTTCCTTTGCTTATTCCCATTATTTCAATGGTTAGCACTGCTCATCTACTTTCTTTCCCCTTCTGATGCACTGGCAAAGCTCTGTTCATGCAAAGCTTCAAAGAGCCCTTAGGGATGTTACCAAGCTAGACCAAATATACAGAAAGCAATGCTGCAGCAAGTCTTAAGTTATAGATAAGTACTAGGTACCTGTCTGGGCTGAAGGCCAGTAGGAAGGTAGAGCGTGGACTATCTGGCAGTTCTACTCTCTGAAAAACAAATCAAGAAAAGTTAAATACATTATTTATAAACTATGGCTCACTCTATCTCAAAAGCACACAAGGCACTGTAGATTAGTATTCAGTATAAGCTAAAAAAACTGGAGATGATGCTCAAGCCACAAGTTGAGAGAAAGAAATACAAATTACCTTTAAGAAAAATGTCTAGCTCTATAGAGAAAAGATATTTCTAGCCCAAAATTTCTTCCAAATTTATTTTTAAAACTCTGTTAAGTTAGATGTGTCAATTCTCTCACACAAAATAAATTATGCCCCAACTCTACATCATTAGCCCATTCTAAAATCCCATTCTATAGTCACCTCTACAAATTCAATGTCAAAAATATGTTTCTCCTACCTTGCCCTCCCATTTCATCCACCGAGTTTTATCTTCCACTAGCTCCTGCAGAAGCCGCTGAGCTCCAAAGGCCCGAGTGCCCCGTTCTCGTCCCCAGAGTATCCGGACAGCATTCTTCTCTGGAACAACCTTCATGGTGCTCAGTAGCCACTGTCACACCAGGCACAGGAAGAGAAGGAGCGAGCAATAGCTCCACAAGCTGAAGCAGCTAAAATGAGGCCATTCAGGTCCTTGTAAGTTGTCTTCATGGAAATCTAAAAGATGGACATTAAAAAGTCACAGAACATCTGTTCTGCATCAGAGAAGCTCCCCACTGCAAATACGATTGAGCTCAAAGAGGTTTATTTTTTCATATTTAATGACACTCTCTCAGGAAGGACCCTTCTCCCAGAATTTTTCTTCCAAAAATATTTTACTTTTTTTCCAAGTGTTTTCTTAACTCTAGTTAGTTAACATATACGATAACAAAAATATTTCATCCTTAAATTCTTCTCATATCCTCAATAGCTCAGCCTTGTATCTAAAGAACAGATCATTTTCTAAAGCAGTTACCCTATTTTATCAGGCAGGAAGAACTTTTGTTACTAATAGAAAGTCTGAAAACCTGTCAAGAACAAAACACAACACAGCACCTGCCCTCCCTTCTGCACCACACTGCCTCCCTAGCCTCCAGCCCCCTCATCACTTGGGCAGCCTCCAAGCCAAAGAACAGCTCTGATTTTAAAAGGCTATCACTTGAGTTCTAGTTCTCTCTTTCTCTCTTTTTTTAGGGATGGCGGGAGAGGGGCAGAGGGAGAAGAGAATCTTAAGCAGACTCCATGCCTAGCACAGAGCCCAATGCAGAGCTCAATCTCACAACCCTGACATCACAACCTGTGCCGAAACCAAGAGTCAGATGTTTAACAAACTTACTACCCAGGCACCCCAAAGTCTGGTTCTTATGCAGTAGCTTCAACTCTATCTACTACCTAAAAGCATGTGTATAACAACTACTTTGGGGTATCTTTCTCACTCTCTTTTTCTTTTCTCCACTAAAGTTCCAGAGTAGCCAGAGAGAGGAGGAAAGAGAAGAAAAAATAAATTAAATTCCTTTTTCTCATCCACCATAAGCCACAAAACAAAAATTCAACTAAAATGTCAACTAGCAGCAAAATATACACATATGCAACAATTAAAGAATTGTGGTGCCTCTGTAAAATGGAATGTGAAACCCAATAAAATGGCACTTCAGAAAAATACATGTAAATGTTATTCATTGTAGTACTGTTTTAAAATTTTTCAAATGTGCAGAAAAGTTGAAAAAACATTATAATAAACATACTCTTTACCACTTAGACTCAAGAACTGTTAATATTTTGTCAATGTTTGCTTTACCTAGCTCTAGGAACACACTACATTTGTGTTTTTACTTTTTGCTGAACCATTTCTTCAGGCTTCAAGATGCTTTAACCCTATATATCTCACTGTGTATCTGCTAGGAATAAGGACATTTGACTTCATAACCACAATACCAGTAAGTACACTGATTATCATCTAATACTCAGTCCTCATTCAAATGTTCCCAACTATCTAAAAACAAAGTCTTTCATAGCTGGCTAAAACAGAAAAAAAAAAAAAAAAAAAAAAAAAAAAAAAAAAAAAAAAAAAGAATCCAATCAAAACTCAAGTAATGGAATGAATTTGGATGTCATGTCTCTTTAATCTCTTTTACTCTAGAATGACCTTAAGTTTTGCTTTGGTTGGTTTTTTTTTTTTTTTTAAAGATTTTATTTATTTATTTGACAGAGTGAGACACAGCCAGAGAGTTGGTTGAGCGACAGGCAAGGGGAGTGAGAGAGGGAGAAGCAGGCTTTCCTGAGGAGCAGGAAGCCTGATGTGGGGCTCGAACCCAGGACTCTGGGATCATGACCTGAGCCGAAGGCAGCCGCTCAACAACTGAGCC